>APFE031485618.1:49424-120965 GCA_000404065.3 Pinus taeda
AAGAAAGGATGAGGATGTGGAAGCATTGTTGTGCGCCATTTCTATTATCCAACTAGATTGGATAAACGAATCAAGGGAGGAATGGAAGAATGATGAAGAAGTGTGGGCACTTATTCGAATGTTACAACAAGATTCCAATACATCTGATACATTTAGCTGGCAAAATGATTCGTTATGGTACAAAGATTGCTTATACCTCTGTAAGAATTCCCAACTCAAACACAAGATTCTTATGGAATTGCACACTTCTCCCTTAGGAGGGCACTCAGTATTTTTAAAAACTTACCACAGGGTTAAGAAGGAATTTTTTTGGGATGGCCTAGGTGAACTCTTTCTATTTCACATTGTACTCCAACAATTCATATAATAAAATTGCTCATTTTCGTCGTGTTTGGGAGCATTTATGGGTTGTTGGTGTTTATTAAAAAAATTTATGCTATATTGTCTTGCATGTCTTTGTTATCACTGTAAATTTGTCCATTAGGAATATTACATATCATAACATATTTTTAACAAGTATACTATGTTATAGATTCTAGTAGCGTAAATTGTCTAGTATAACTCTAATATCCAACCAAATTTAACTTCCATATAATACTAAGTCTACTTATTTTGATATTCTTCCATTTGGGCTAGTTTCATTGAAGTAACAAAAATATCCAAATAAGCTACTAACAAATCAACATTACTAACAAAATTTCCTTTGGACAACGAAATCTATGGGACTTGAGCCAAGTCATGTTAAATGTTCTTTGTCTATCCTTGGAGGCAATTCATCTTTCCTTCTTCCTACAAGAGTTGTACTCACAAATCCACCAATATTGCCACAGTTGAAGTCAACCCAATTGTCAAATGATCATATCTTAATTGTATTTGAAGCATTGTGTCTTGAAGCTCTTTAATATTTTTCTCCCCCATGGGATGATTATTTTGTCTAAATTAGTTTCCTCTACCAATCGGGCTTTAATGTCCTAATGCTTCACATAATTCTCCACGAAATGAATGCAACTCAATAGAAAACCTTATTTCCCTAGTAAGGATTTTCACTACTTGTTATCCTTTGTTTCTTCATGGCATATTGAATTATGGTTCCTATCTTCTTGGACATTTATCTCCATTTTCATATGGATCATAATAACACCAATTCACATGGGCCTATACTTTTCCACCTCACCACTTGAGTTCTGCCTCCATCTTCTTTGCACATTATTAAGTAGCATCCAAGTTTTCCTATCAAATTGATACTTATCTACAACAAAATAAGAAATTTGTGCCTTATTTAGAGCCAGATTTTAGTGCATTTTTTTTCTTCGAATTGGGATGAGAAACCTAGAGCTAAATCTAGTGCTATCGTACATTTTTTAAAGCATCCTTTTTTGCACAAGATTTGGCATCCTTTTTTACGCCATATTTTGCATCCTTTTTTGCATCAAATTTTGCATATGGATTTATGAGAAATTTTGCTTCTAGTTTTGCACCATTTTTGCATCCGTTTTTTCATCACTTTTTACTTCATGTTCTGTGCCATTCTTTGTTCCCGGTTTTTCAACATCATTTGCATCAAGTTTTACACCATCTTTTGCATCTAATTTAGCGCCTCTTTTTGCATCTAATATTATGCCAGTTTTTGCTTCTAAATTTGTACTTATTTTTACATATGGTTTTGTGTCAGTTTTGTGCCTATTTTTGCACCATTTTTTGCATCCTCTTTTGCATTGTTTTTACCACCATTTCTTGCATCCAATTTTTCATCCTTTTGAGTATCCAAATTTGCATCCTAAGTTGAGCTATGTGTTGTATCCACATTTGCATCTCATTTTGTGTCTAATGTTACGTTCAATTTTGGGCCATTTTTTACGTCCACTTTTGCATTAGTTCTTGCATCAAGTTATGCATCACTTTTTGCACCTCATTTTACATCCAAAATTGCATCTCAATTTGCATCCAATTTTGAGCCACTTTTATGCCCATTTTTCCACCATTTTTTGTCTCTACACCTATATTCAATTTTGCACCATTTTTTATGTCCATTTTTGCTTCCAATTGTGAATCCTTTTTGGTGTCTAATTTTGCATCATTTTTGGCATCCAAATTTGCATAATTTTTTTCTACCTCATTTTGTGTCCACATTTGCATATCATTTTGCACCTAAGTTTGAGTCATAATTTGCATCTAGTTATGCATAATTTTCGGCATCTAATATGGTGTCCTTGGTTTTAGCCTCATTTTGCATCTTGTTTTGTGTATCTTCTTACATCCTTTTTTGCACTCAATTTTACGCCATTCTTTGTGATTCCGGATTTGACATCTAAATTTGCATTTTTTTTGCTTATTTTTAGCACCCAACCCAGTAACCCGTTTTGTATCCAATTTTACATATATTTATCTGTCCCTTTTTCATTTAGTTTGGTGTCCATTTTGGCATCCTCGTTTGCACCTAGTTTGGTATCCTTGTGTATGTCATGTTTTGTTCCCTTCTTTGTGTCTAGTGTTGCACCCTTTTTTACTTTTATTTTAAAACCCTTTTTTGTGTCCTTGTTTACATCTTGTTTTGATGCTTAGTTTAACATCCAATTCTACACTAATTTTGCATCCATGGTTACATCCACATTTGGCGTGTTGTTTACTGTACTTTTTCTTCCATTTATGACCCCCTTTATAGGTTCATTTTACCCTTGGTAGTTGTTTTCTATTACCACGTTTGAATGCAAAGTGATTAACAGTGTTGAATGATGGAAAATGGGAATAATAAGAATGTAGCCAATTACAAATAGTTTATAGTTTCAGAAAGCAAACATTTCGGGTAAGTGAAAATTTTATTTAGGTTGGAACATGAGCACCAAATGCCACTCATAATCCTTGATACCCAACTTCATGTGAAGGTTATGAAAAATATTTGTGAACTCTAGCACATTTTAGTCCCTTCCATGTTGCAGCATGGTCGACTTTATGTATTTATATTCATAGCTCCCGACCGGGTAATACTAGTCCTTGATGGTGTCTCAAAAAGAATTCCAAGTGGGTGCGGCTGAGAATAGTGAGGGTTCACTCTTGTCCCTCTTCTCGTAGTAGGTTTCCCGCCAGCCCTTGACGTAGGGAGGGGGGAGGGGGGGGCGACTTTGAGGAGTGCAAAAGTAACCTTTTTCTGGTTGGAAAATTAATGAACCAAGAAATATATTTCTAGCACATTTAACCATTTATCTATGCCATTCTCATCTCTCTGACCTTCAAATATGGGGATGTCAAAGTTAAATTGTACCTTAAAGGGAGTGGCGCCCCTAGAGTGGTTGCCGAAAGAAGATGTGTTGTATGTGGGTAGTTGTCAAAGGATTAGGGCAGAGTTATCCATCATCGCATTCCTCTGTCACTCGAGGGCTTCTTCGAGCAATATTTTGAAAGGATCTCATGCTCCCTCATCTTTCTTTTATTCTGCCATGTGAGGCTGTCAAGGTTCACGAGGTTGGTCTTGCAAGGGTTCAACAAGTTCGAACCCTAACTCCTTATACCCCGACCTCATTGGGGACATGCGAATAAAAACAGAGAAAGAGAAAACCACTATGATACCATTGATCTAAACTTAAGCAAGAATGCAACAAAATACAAATATAACCATAAATAAATATATGCAACATAATTAGCACTTCATTTCATTAAGATCAAAGAACACATGAAAGAAAAAAAACATGTGAAAAAATAATCTATATACACAATTTCAACTTAATTTATTGTTTCTTTCTTCAAAAAAAACATCACATAAATAATTTAGACAAATTATACCTATCTTCTTTCGAGATTCATAAAAATACAAATAATTTTTAACTGATCTCTTTATTTTTTTTTTTATAAAATTATTACAATATTCTATGGAGAATAAATCCTTACCATATATCTAATAATTATTACTCGACATGCTTGTCTATTTTGGAATAGATCTTCAAAAATTTTAATTTAATTAACGATAATTATTAAGTGGATGGCAGAGATTTAACATCCATGAAATATTCTAGAATATTCATAGTAGTATACACAAATCAGTGGTTAAAATTAATTTCCAAAGTATTTATGCTATTTTTTACACTTTTAATTAAATTGGTTAATTGACAAAATTGTCATATGAAAACGTGGCATATGGAGTGAATTATGATATTTTGGGTATGTGATATTCATAATCTGTGGCAGTGGCTCATAATATTATAACAACAAGGTCTATTTATAAATGTAAGATCTTCATGGTAATGAAATAAATCTGAATTCAAATATTTAGTTCCAATTTTTTTTTTTATAAATATAATATATATATATATATATATATATTGTGTGTGTGTGTTGTGTGTTTAACTTACATATAATTCATTTTATAATTAATAATAATAAAAAGTTATAATTTTATTAGGTTTTTTTGTTTAATTTTTAGTAAACATAAATTATAGAAAAAATAACTATTTTATATCTTATTATGAATTAAATGTTATAAATAGTATCAATCATTTAACCTTATATAACTACATTAATTCAATAAATAAAAATTCAAAAAATTCTATTCCAAAATAAACAAATTTATTAACATAATTAATAAAAATTCAATATTTTATATAAACAAATAATTTATATTTTTTAATATTTTACTTAAAAAAAAATTTTTATCCAAGACATGGTTAGAATCTAAATAAAATATATTTTTTTAAAATAAAGACATTGTTCCGAAATACTATAGCAAACCTTTTTAAATAAAAAAATGAACTTAGATTTTTTAATTTCTTTTTTGGATAAAAATTTTAGAAGACAGAAATTATATACTTCTCGGGGAGGAAAAAATATAAAACTAGTTAAATACAAAGTTACCTAAAATATCTGCAAGTGTAAAGACTACAACAGTCACATTTTGTAACCAATAATTTAAAATAATCTCCATAAATATCCATATCTATATCTATATAAATACACTTACACATTGACTCAATATTGAAGATTCAGATCTACATACACATTTCAATAAAGTGTCACTTTCCATGTTCCAGAATTTATTTAAAAATAAATAAAATCTAAAAGAAAACATGTCTGGTGGAGCCGTCAAATAAGCATACGACCTCTCAATCCTCAACCCACTAGAAAAAATGGACAAAAGTGTTCCGCATATTCCTGAGGAACCACGTCACCAATCAAATTATTTTCACCTTCCCATGTCTTTGCCTATATCGTTCTTTCAAGCGCTGTGTTCCAGTACTACGCATAAAGATATATATCCTCAACGCGGTTTCAAGAGGCCACGTGTACTACCACGCATAATTCCTTAGGAACCCAACGCGGTTTCTCTCTCGATATATATATTGCCCTGCGGCTAACACGCTATCCCCATCAGTCGAACACATATTCACTTGCAACAGAGTAGAAGCAACTTAATCCGCCCGAGCCTCAAACCCTCTCACCCCATTTTAAAGAGTGCAACCTGCGTAAGCATTTCGTGAGTTCGACTCAACAACATCCAGCAACACGACATGGCTAAACCCTCGCAATACCAGAACCACCACAACGGACGCGAAAAGCGCTCACTCAAGTCGCGGCAGTTCAAGGGAATTCGAATGAGAAAATGGGGGAAATGGGTGTCGGAAATTCGAATGCCCCATTCTACTCGCAGAATTTGGCTGGGCTCCTACGACACCCCTGAAAGGGCTGCCCGCGCCTACGATTTTGCGGCGTATTGCCTGAGAGGATCGAAAGCCAAGCTCAATTTTCCCCTTTCCCCGCCGGAAATCCCCTGCGCCTCTGCTCTTTCGCCGCCTCAAATTCAAGCCACTGCCGCCAAATTCGCCACAGAGGAATTGCAACCGTCTTCTGAAGCAGCGTTTTCATCTTCTGCTTCGAAAGCGGAACACTGCAATGAGCGCCAAGAGATTTGGGCGGAGAAGAGTCCGGCATTTTGGGATTGGGTACTTCTTGAATGTCTGGAGAGCGGCATGTCTCCAAATTTAGATGAATTCCCTCCCTTGGATGAATCCATGGAGTACTTTGGGGTGAAGTTGTAGCAACGCTGTTAATTTTTAAAATCTTTTAGGCCGCCGGAGAAAACCAGGAGTTGAGAAATATTTATGACCTTGGTGGATGAAAGCGCATGTTCACATTGAGAAGGTGAGCCGCCAACAGAAAATGAGGAGTCACATTTTCATTATTACTTGTACCAAACTCACGTGAATAATTAATTAGACCAAGATTTTAGCTCAAATGTCTGCGCACCTGAAAGTTATCTTTCAAGGAATGGTTTTCTTAGAGAAATATGTCAGTGTGTATGAGTTATGGTAAAGTCTTGACTACTGGAAGAGCCAAATCGATATTGACTTTCGCAAAAACCTGCTCGGAGTAGCGGATCCATCATCTTGAACATGGTTTAAATTATATTTTCGAACCCAGGATCCATCTTTGAACATTGTTTAAATGATATGTTGGAACCCAATTTTCAAGAACCTTTGGAATTGAAATATGGTTGAATAGAAATAAAACTTTGAACACGAGCAACACCCTCATGGAAATATTTCCGAACTCCAACTCCAATCTGTGATAAATATTTAAAAATTTGAACCTAAGCAACACTCTCATTGTTCACTTTTCTAACCAAATGGATTCTTGTACTTGCAATGTGATCTCATTGTTCACTTTCCTAACCAAATGGATTCTTGTACTCGCAATGTGATAGCAATGACGACGAAGTCTAAGGGGCAAGGTATATATCAAAAGCATTAACAAAAAAAACATAATATATATTGTTGGTTTAAAAGATTTTTAATTAATATTTTTTATTTTTAAATTAATGATAATTTTAATGTGTTCAATAGCATTTTCCACATTTGCCGAGGTGAAATTATGCTAATGTTTTTTATTTTTTGTTTAATTATAATTGGAATTATATTATAGGGAAAAATTTGCGTTTAGGAGTACAATATTACATCATAGATATAAAAGTTTTAGAATTCAAGCTAATGACTTTCGACTATACAACAAGCTTGATATTGTAAAATATTCTTAACAAGTCTACTATGTTATATATTCTAGGAGTGTAAATTGTCTAGTATAGCTCTAATATCTAACAAAATTTAACTTCCATACCTACTTATTTTTACATTGAAGGTGTCCCTTTTTTAAATTGGTCAAGCTAGACATTTTCTACCTTTTTCATCTCCGTTTGACATTTGTCCGTCTGTTATTTTTCCCATTAAGTGACATCTGTTACTAATTTAAATAACGATAACCTCAGTTACTAAAAGCATTGGAAAGTACATGACCTACTGTCTCATGTATCGAGGGGATGTTGTGCCCAAGGATGTGAATGCGAAAGTGGCTACCATTAAGACAAAGACGACCATTCCGTTCGTGGATTGGTGTCCCACCGGGTTCAAGTGCAGTATCAATTATTAACCCTCCACTGTGGTTCCCAGTGGGGACCTTGCCAACGTCCAAAGGGACATTTATATGATTTCCAACTCGACCAATGTACCAGAGCTATTATCTCGTATTTATCACAAGTTTGATCTCATGTACGTAAAGTGTTCCTTCGTGCACTAGTATGTGGGTGAGGGTATGGAGGAAGGAGATTTATCTGAGGCCCATGAGGACTTGGTTGCTCTGGAGAAGGACTATGAAGAGGACGGAGTGGAGTCTGCCAAGGGCAATGAGGATGAGGGCAAACAGTAAATGTCTAAATGGTTTTATCTGAACCAAATGTTTGGCACTTTCTCTCTTAAGATGACTACGAAGAACACAATTGTATCTTTTTCCTTCTTTATCAGATTATATGTAATCTTATACAATATACAATATTCTAATGTGACTTTTCCTTGATGTTTGAAAGGTTCAGCGATCACATATAGATGCATGTCTTTCAGTGAGCTTGGAGACATTTTAAATACTTTAGACGCAGGTAGTTGTTTTTTTTAAATGATAACATCAAAATTTTAGTGAGAAGTAGGATTTAAAGTTTTTGATATATTATTTATTAATGTTTTAAGAGTCTTGGTTGGTTTTAAAAGTTTTAGAGGTGACCACCAAAACCTGTGGTAATGTTTCTCTTCATTAACCTACATGTTATATCTTGGATATAAATATGTATATAAGATCTTGACATAGTGATATGATTGGAAAAAATGATTTACCTAGGAATGGTGTTTTGAGCAACATTTCCCACAAAAGCATCAACACAAGTGTGAGATTATTGCAAGCCTGAACACATTTCCTCTCCTCCATCCTCCACCCTTTAGGTTGTTATCTTTCCTTTGCTGCAACATTTTTGAAGTAGCATCATAGGCATGTTCTATTCCTTTGGTGTATCTTTGCACCTTTAGGGGCATTTGCTAGTGATATTCTTCCATTTGGACTACTTCCATTGAAGAAAAAACAACATTCAAATCAAGTACTAACAAATCAAAATTACTTACAAAAATTTCTAGTGGATGGGGAACTCTATGGGTTTTGATTCGAGTTGTGTTAAAGGTTCTTTGTCTATCCTTGGAGGCAATTTATCTCATCTTATGCCCGTAGGGTTGTACTCACCAATCCACCATGATGGCCATAGTTGAAGTCAACCCAATTGTTAATTGATTATATCTTAATTGTAGCTAAAGCATTGTGTCTTGAAACTCTTTAATTTTTTGCTCCAACATGGGATGATTATTTTGCATAAACATGTTTCCTCTACCATCCAGACTTTAAATTCATAATGCTTCACATAATTGTCCACGAAATGAATGAAACTCAATAGAAAACCTTTTCTCTAGTAACGATTTTTCACTACTTGTTATCCTTTGTTTCCCTGTGGCATATTGAATTATGGTTCCTATCTTCTTTGAAATTTATTTCCATTTTCACGTGGACCATAATGTAGGGAAAAATACTAGGGGGAGCGGGGGTGAATCAGTTTTTAAAACTCACTAAAACCTTTTATTTTCTTGCTCATATTTCTGTACACGACTTTATTGAAAGAAACCTGCATATGTAGGCGACTATTATCCAGACAACCAACGTATATCCACCTAACTTACCTTTTAGTTAATTCATCGTCTGTTTAACTTAAACCAATGTATCAGTACTTCAATATGCATTAATTAAATGGTAACCATGTGCAGTAAGAACAGAATAGTCATCATACATAAGCAACACATCAACACACATGAACACTAAGATTTTTAGGTGGAAACCCAATATGGGAAAAAACCACCGCTGTTGTTGTCTTTGTCTTCATCTTTTATTATAATGAAAAAAAATTTACAATCTTGTACTGGCGCAAACTTATATCAGCATGCAGGCACCCACCTACAGAAGGCTAAAACCTTCTCTCGTTCTCCAGCACCCAATGGAAGGGAGCTCCAACACCCTAATCTCGTTTACCAAAACCCACTCGAAGGGAGCTCCAACCCCCTGATCTCGTTTATCGACACCCACTGGAAGGGAGCTCCAACCCCCTAATCTGATTTACCAACTACCACTGGAAGGAAGCTTCAACTTCCTCACTAAAGGCTCCAACCCTCAACCCTTTCGTGGACCATGTTTCATAAATTTTCACACTGGATCCATTTGCAACAAAACATTACAACTTGTAAGCCACGTTTCATCAAATTTTAAGACTGGACCCACTACCATCATTTAAGCCCAGTACAAAATATCAAAACTGAAACTGATCACTGCAACAAATCACTCAATGATTGAACCAATTGAATCAATTAATAATTGAACTAACTGAGGCCCAAATCAATCAAATTATTCTCAAACAACCAAAGAAGTTAGATCACTGTAACCATAATACCAATCAACATATTGTTCATCACGGAAACTAGATTTTGTTACTACAAACCCTGATCAACCATATGTCAAAATATATACGCTATTGTTCTTAAACATATCCACGAATGTACACACTTTCCATGAAGCACACTCGCGTACATATCTCAAAACATTGAACCCTGAAATTGAATCATTGTCATACTTAAATAAATGCCGAGTCACGCACATAACCATTGAATCATTCTGAATAATCGTAGAACCATCAATGATCTTCAATCACATAGAACTAGTAGCATCATCACTCTTCAACATACCAACCATCAATCAATTAATCTTCAAACATCACTATTAAGCTCAATCATCAAGTAAGACTTCACTGACAGACAAGAAAAACAAGGCAAGGCTGAGTAGACTGATCACACATCTTCTTTAGAAAAACCCTAACTTATATACGCGCTTTCCATAAAACATTTCCGTGTGCATACTCTCTTTTTATGAATCAAACCCAGGTACAGATCTGAATAGATATGCGACCTACCAGAATTAAACTCGCGTGTGTGCATGCCTTTCAAGCTATCAAACTCGTGTACAGATATGCAATTATTGACACAAACCTTCGCTTTAGAACGAAACTTCAGACATACACAGAATAATCACGCGTCAGACATAATATCATAGGTCAAACCAATCCATTATCAATATAGCCATTTCAGATCTATTGGATCCTTTCCATCATCAAATTCCTGAGCGCAAACGTAGTTTTTGATCACACAAATAATTAATAGCAGATTACATGCACACTTGCTTCAGATCTAACTATTCGTGAAATATTATCACTTGCACACACAAAACACTTAGATCTTCATCTCCTTATATAACTTAGTCCTTATCCAATACCACAAGTCAAAACCATACTTATGTCAATGGTATTATTTGATAGGATCAAATATCTGTTGTTGGGCTCAATACTATGGGAAATACCCTTGGTATTTAGAATACCATGGTGCGGAAAATGTACGTGCATTTTCTTCTTCATACATGCGTGTGAACGTGGATTTGCTTCCCAGAACCCACGTATACTTCTTCAAACTTCATCGTTATCATCCTCCGTCTTTGAACTATTATGCCTTTGACCAAACTCTCTGTCGCATGTAAACACATCCTGTTGACACCTTCATCAAGTAGGTTTCAATCAAAAGACAACTCATCAAGTAGGTTTCCATCAAGGACAACACATTAGTCATAATCCCAAGAATCACCCCCTTTGGAATTGATGGCAACCACTTTGGTGTTTGGTCACCACAACTTGTAGATACCTATAAACACATCTGTAGATATACCAATCGTTATACAAACACCAAGCTTCTCTCCCCCTATGACATCAAGGGAAAATGGTTGACCAATGTTGAATGAAGGCTTCTCCCTTTGTTTACATGAGTGTTGTAAATCTGATTTGAATTGACCATGCTCCCCCTGAGCACATGCTAAATTTTTTGAAGATATACAAAGAAGTACATAACTCTATGACATGACCTTTTCTATCACCAAGGACTCAAACTTACAAGTCACCTAATCAAAGTGGGATTACAAACTACATCATATGCCCAAAAAGATGGGATTACATGACTTGACCACAATAATCCATACATGACTGAATTTTACAATGATTACATCGTAGGTCTTTACATGACCTTTACATCAAATGATAGAAATGGCATTATAACAAAGACCAAAGACCAATATAGTCTTCAAAAACCATGATATACTATGTAGAATATGCACTAAAAGCATCTTTTAGCAGCAACTCATCATCAATATGCAAGATAGAACAATGTAGCTTCAATATCATCAACCTATGACCAGGTATGCAACAACAACAACATAAGCGAGGATCAAGCATATCATCATAAAGTAAGGTAGGATAGTGTAGCATCATTCTTCAACATCATCAAAATATGCCATGTTCCTAAGTATCATCAAGTAGATGTAACTGTAGTATATCAATAACCATGTCTCTGTCATCGATGAAGTTCGAACTAGCACATATCGATAGCTTTTATTACCTAGAGCAGCTAAACATTTTCTCGTGGCCATTATACCATTAGTAAGGAAATTGTGGATTTGTGCCTGGCTCGAATCCCAAAGTTGGCAGACAATTGTACAGGCATGCAGGGTTTCTAGTCTTACATGTTGTGGGAGGCGATATCGGATCTGGTTTAGGGTCCCTTTTGTTGGAGATACTTTCTGTTGATTTTGGAAAAAAATCAAAGTTGGGTTTCACTGTGTATCCATCCCCATAGGTCTCCACGTCTGTGGTCGAGCCCTACAAAAACGTGTTGTCAACCCACTCGCTACTAGAGCATACTAATGTGGCTATGTTGTTGGATAATGAAGCCATTTACGACATTTGTCATTGTTCCCTGGACATCCAGCATCCTACATACACTAACCTTAATAGACTTGTATCTTAGGTAATATCTTTCTTGACTGCCTCTCTGTGTTTTGATGGTACTCTGAATGTTGATGAGATTGAGTTCTAGATAAAATTGGTCACGTATCCTCGTATTCATTTCATTATTTCTTCATATGCTCCTGTGATCTTTGCCAAGAATGCCTACCACGAATAATTGTCAATCGCCAAGATCACCAACAATGCTTTCAAGCTATCATTCATGATGGCTAAATGTGATCCACGCCATTGAAAGTACATGACCAACTATCTCATGTACCGAGGGGATGTTGTGCCCAAGGATGTGAATGCGAAAGTGGCTACCATTAAGACAAAGACGACCATTCAATTCGTGGATTGGTGTTCCACTGGGTTCAAGTGCTGTATCAATTATTAACCCCCCACTGTGGTTCCTGGTGGGGACCTTGCCAAGGTCCAAAGGGACGTTTATATGATATCCAACTCGACCAATGTACCAGAGGTATTCTCTCATATTGATCACAAGTTCGATCTCATGTACGCAAAGTGTTCCTTTGTGCACTAGTATGTGGGTGAGGGTATGGAGGAAGGAGATTTATCTAAGGTCCATGAGGACTTGGTTGCTCCGGAGAAGGACTATGAAGAGGTTGGAGCAGAGTCTGCCAAGGGTGACGAGGATGAGGGTAAACAATAAATGTCTAAATGGTTTTATCTAAACCAAATGTTTGGCACTTTCTCTTTTAAGATGGCTACAAAGAACATAATCGTATCTTTTTTCTTCTTTATCAGATTATATGTAATCTTATACAATATACAATATACTAATGTGACTTTTCCTTGATGTTTGAAAGGTTCAACGATCACATATAAATTCATGTCTTTCAGTGAGCTTGGAGACATTTTATGGGTAGTGGGTTAATACTTTAGACGCAGGTAGTTTTTTTTTTTAAATGATAACATCAAAATTTTACTAAGAAGTAGGATTTAAATTTTTTGATATATTATAAATTAATGTTTTAAGGGTCTTGGTCAGTTTTAAATGTTTTAGAGGTGACCACCAAGACCTATGGTAATGTTTCTCCTCATTAACCTACATGTTATAGCTTGGATATAAATATGTATATAAGATCTTGACATAGTGATATGATTGGAAAAAATGATTTACCTAGGAATGGTGTTTTGAGCAACATTTCCCAGAAATGCATCAACACAAGTGTGAGATTATTGCAAGCCTAAACACATTTCCTCTCCTCCATCCTCCACCCTTTAGGTTGTTATCTTTCCTTTGCTGCAACATTTTTGAAGTAGCATCATAGGCATGTTCTATTCCTTTGGTGTATCTTTGCACCTTTAGGGGCATTTGCTAGTGATATTCTTCCATTTGGACACTTCCATTGAAGAAAAAACAACATTCAAATCAAGTACTAACAAATCAACATTACTTACAAATAATTCTAGTGGATGGGGAAGTCTATGGGTCTTGAGTCGAGTTGTGTTAAATGCTCTTTGTGGAAGGGAGTCATCCTTCACTGCAGGTTCTTCTTTAGATTCTTGCATACACTCATCATGAATGATGGCACAAGTTGGCTGCACAACACCAACTTCGTCAACAACTTGATCCTCGTCCACAACAAGTGTGGAGTCCAGAATGAAAGAACACAAGACAACACAATCCGGAGGATCAATAGAACGTGGGGATGGAGTTTGAGGGAATGAATCACGTGATAACCAACAAGCTTGCAAGCCAAATCTGCGCATATATCAAGAGTAGGTGGGGTGGGAGGATGTGATAGTTCAACAGATGTGTGTGCATGTTCTTCCATATCACTATGTGGCAATGGAGTTGTTTGATGAGGTGAAGGCAGATAGTCGCTTGTGACAATAATTATGCCTACCTGTGATTGCACAACTCCATCACCGAAGTATGCTAAGTGGGATTTGAGTGATTTCAAGAATTTCGGATTTTCGGATATGTAAAGAAGCTACTCAAATCTTCCATCGAGAAATTCCCAATCAATTTCATATTCGGGAAATTGGTATGTGAGATTACAAAAGCGTGTGTGAAATTATTCTACGGATTCATCAGGTGCTTTCCGTAATTCTAAAATTTCTTTATTGAGTGATTTACGGTCAAAATGATTGAAATCATGGTCTATCTCTGCAACCAGATGAGAAATAGAATGAATAGATTTTTTGGGTAGCGTGGCACACCAGTGCATTGGGTTCCCTCGAAGTGTGTATGCGAACAATGCGCAAGTCATGTAATCTTCAAAAATTTCATGTCTTTCACATGACCCTATAACACCGACCGCGTGCCTAACCAAGGCTATGTAGTTGTTATGTGGAATTTTGCATCTACGGATAAACACAATTTCCGTAGGTGGGTAGCTACACCTAGAAAAAAAGATTTAAAGAGTTTAACCTTTTCCTATAGAAGATAAATAAGACAAGGGACCTACTTTCGCTTCCCTTTGTCTCCTTTGAATATCTCCCATCACTCCTTCTCGAACTGAATCCACTCAATAAGTACCTACAATCATAAACAAAGTACAAAAACTAATCAAAGCAAGAGATCTATCTACTATAAGAAAATGGAATCGAAAGCATTTACACATACAATCATCATACATAAAGACAAGAATATGGGAAAAGGTGTAAACAACTTTATTAAGTAGAAGGAAGAGATACAACCAAAGAAGTCTGATCCCAGTCACTCATCCAGCTTGAGTTCCATCCTTCATCACACAAAAAGCACAACACTCAAACAACATAACAATACTTGCTTACAATCTCAAACCTCAAACCAATAGTATCTCCTTACAAATTATCAAAGTCCAGTCCCTGATCACTATGATCAGTGCTTAATTGATAGGGAAATGGATGTGGTTTTGTCATAAATTGGGCATTGAATGGATTTCCAATTTGGGAGTTAGTTTCCATGGAGGAAGGGATGAGAGGATAGGAGGTTATTTGATTCATTCCCTATCCAATTTTGAGCTCATAGGAAAGGATAAGAGGTGGGAATCTTCTAGAATGGTCAAGAATGAAAGAATATTCCTAGAACCCTATGAAGATTTCACTCAATCTCGCCCAACATAGGTCAAAGCGGGCCTAGGTGCTCTACAGATAGGCTTGAATGGGCCTAAGTGCTCTGCAGTGCATTTACCCTTGAAACTCTTAGGAATGATGGCATTCAATGCGATGAATTGTCTGGGGCATGTAGCAACTGAATTAGGGTTTGATGAGCCTTAAAAGTACTGATCTGAATGATGGGAGTGATGTGCCCAAATAGACCTGTAGAAGTTTCCCCCTAAAGCATGAAGTTGAAAATGATAATGTTGAGTGATATGCTTTATTATGTGATGAGGAGGTTCTGAAGTGGATGGTGACCTGCATGAATTACAATACATAATATCATGACATTTTGTATTTTTCATGAATTGCTGAGGGAAGGCATACCCATGCTCAACATATAAACTTTCATTACATGTACATAGATAGTTGTCTATAGATATAG
The DNA here is from genome assembly GCA_000404065.3 of Pinus taeda. NCBI lineage: Eukaryota > Viridiplantae > Streptophyta > Pinopsida > Pinales > Pinaceae > Pinus > Pinus taeda. The sequence continues at coordinate 65,135 of APFE031485618.1, forward strand.
ACCCATGATGGGATGACCATTAGTGTAAAGCCATCGTACAAATGATTTAGTACTCTCCTGAAATTGCAACCGATATGGATGAAACTAGATCTGGTGTCTTCTATCTCGTTCAATCGTTCACTCAAGTATGAGTCTAACCATGTGAATATTTGATCTGAAGTCGAACATGGGAAGACACCGTTTGATTACTATCCAATGATGTAAATCGTTAACATACACGAGAGAAATCACCGATAATGATAATAATTCTCAAGGTATTGTAGTACATTCTGCATGGTGTGAAAGGATGTTTTGATGTCGAACACCACACAAAGTCTTTCAGTCGAAGGCCAATGATGTCAACCTATCGCCAAAAGTGAGAAACTTGTCATTGATGTATGCAAGCCCCAAGTTACTGAAAGGGTGTTTCTAAGTCAACTTCTTGGATAATGTGTTGATGTCGACAAGAAGCGACTCATCGCAGGAGGGCCTTGATGTATCCCACATCAACAACACAAAATGAGTGTAATGATTTTTGGAGACGGAATGTTACTGACGACACAAGCTTCAGGAATGGCGGTCATGAAAATGAAGGTTTATGAGTATTTCAAAGAATGAATTTAACTAAGTGACTTATCTTGAACATATCTGCGACACTGAATGAATTGGCAACATTGACCCAAAACCAAAGTAATGGATGGTGTGATAGACCATAGGTATGATAACCATCAAGTAGATAACCCAACCCAAATAGTCTGAATGAATTGGCAGCATTGACCCAAAACAAAATTGATGGATGGTGTGATAGACCATAGGTATGATAACCATCAAGTAGATAACCCAACCCAAATAGTCATAGAGATGAAGTGAAAGTGTCATGTTCAAGAGCGAGCTGCTACCATAAACTGGTTTACCCCTTTTCCATTTTTCCTAGTCCTTTCTGACCAGTACCTCTTTATTTTTTATCAAGCTTGAGGAGGATAACATATGCTTGTAGTATAATTCCACCCTTCGGGTGAATCCATCGCTATGTGATGTTTTAACGAGTCTAACAAAGGTGAAACTCGATCTTGTCATGATGGACAAGTTTGTCGCTATTTGATGTTTTAATGAGGTTTAAGAGACAATGATAACTAGTCCTTTTCATATTTAGAGAGTTTGAAAAGGAAAAAAAAGAAAACTCCACATGTTATTGTTCATAAGTTTGTCCTCTCAAGTCCGAAAAAGCGTAAAATAATACGAGAGAGAACCTATTGACCATGTTCGATCAACGTATTCCTTTTTCGTAAGTAATCTATCTCAGTCCATACAAGGGTTAAACTTATACTGAGTATATGTCGTTTCCAATCCATTTATGAGTTGAAAAGGACAAGTGCTCAACAATCTTTTCATATTTCGAGAGTCTAAAAAGATCTTAAAGAGGACTCTGCTTTGAGGAACGAGTGGTGTCTAGGATAGCAACTAGTTCTGGTGATGTTGGAACTTCTCAAAACATGTTGATTTATGTGAAGAGGATGGCTAATAAGACCACTCATTGCAACTATTCCTCAAAAAGGGTAAAACAACTAAGTGAAAGCGCATGATCGGCCAAGTAGATAGTGACGATGGAAGGAGAGAAACCAAGGCTCATTTGACGGAAGAGACTGATAGAATGGCAATCATGAGGGTTAAAATGGAGATGGGTTCATTTTTACACAAGCTTGAACCATAGGGAACTATGATTGGATTGATTTTCATGTTTACACAAGCTTGAAATGAAAAAACTATGCTTGGATTAAGTTTACATGCCCCCAACATGATGACTCAATTCTAGGTGCATGCCCCCCAAGCTTCATTACATTCACCTAAGTAGACTACATGTAGCTATCAAGTGGATGGAATAAAGGTTCATTTATGAGATCCAATGAAAGACTCGACTGGGATTTTACGAGATCTCAAGGGAACCTTGTTTCATTTTTTAACGAGCTTGACACAAGACAAGGAACTATCCTTTGATTCCTTGTTTCATTTTTTAATGAGCTTGACACAAGACAAGGAACTATGCTCTGGGACCTGTTTCATTTTTTAATGAGGTTGACACAGTAAAAGAACTATCCTCATATTCCTTGTTCCATTTTTTAATGAGGTTGACACAAGACTAGGAACTATCCTCATACCCTTCATTTCATTTTTTAACAAGGTTGAAACAAGACAAGAAATTGTCCTCATATTCCTTTGTTTCATTTTTTAACAAGGTTGACACAAGACTAGCAACTATCCTCATACCCTTTGTTTCATTTTTTAACGAGGTTGACATAAGACAAGGAACTGTCCTCGTATTCCTTTTTCATGACCCATAAGAGGTCATGACTTCCAAAAGGTTCTCATCAGATGGGAGAATAATGCTTTGGAAGGGATACGTAACAAGGAATCAGTGATCTGGTTCCAATGCCCCTAGTACATAATGTACAACATCACGGAATTTATTGTTAGTTGATGTAGGCACGGAATGGGTTGCCACATAATTGACCCGTTGCGGGGAAGATACCATTGGGACAAAAGGACCATTTAGGGTAGATGGTTGACTAGAAGCCATATTTGGACCAGGAAATAAAAGCTAGTCAACGGTGACAATTCTGCCTTCATGTCGAAAACACATCACTCGAAAGAGTGTTGAAACAATAGCTCCCATGTCATAAACATATTCATGCCCAAGAATTAAATTTTAATCTAAAGGGTTTGGGACTACCATCACATTGAGATAAACAATTTTTCCTCCCAAAGTAATAGGCAACTGAGGAAGGATCCCTAATGGTTGAATGGTTCCTCTGTTAAAAGCCAACAGATTCTGGGTAACAGGCACAAGTGGCGGTGAATCGAGCGCTTGCCAAGCAGTGGAGGAAAGGATACTCACAAATGAACCTTCATCTATAATAGTGCCAGGTAAAATCATATTACTAACCCGTACTATGATATGGAAAGTTACATAAGAAAGAAGATGACATTTTGTCAGTCGATTCCAATCGAAGGAAGTGACCAGACCACTTGGAGGGGGTACAGCAAGAACGGGAGAATTACCCCCTTGAGTTACAAGAACGTGAGAATTTTCCTCCTGTCATGATGGAACAGGAGGATTGCCTCCAAGCTCATTGGAATTTAACGAAACGAAAAGAACCTGAGTGGTATCATACTCACTCTCTACAGGAAAGGTACGATTAACTAAAGGTGAAATTGGGTCAATTGTTTCCTCAACCTGTAATGGATTAGGTATAGACTCATGGGATTCACATTCAAAGAGAGTGGGTTTTGCCAACGGTTGATTTAGGTCAGGCACTTTATCAACTAGCGAAGGATTAAGGCAGAGTCTCCTGTAACTAGATAGAATTTGCTGCGGAGAAGCAGGACGGTTATCCAACACTTTTTGGGCTTCATCCAGATAGGGACAAAGGTGAATGGGGTGATTCCCATCGCATAACCTACAGGGAAACTTAACTTTACCCTTTTTTCCATGAACATCACTACCACTAGTTTATGGTGTGTCACCTTCATGATCTCCAGAAGTTGATGAAACAAGACAATGTGAATGAGAAGACTATTCTTCTTAGATCTGAGGAATATTAGGACAATTTCGAAGAAGATGGTCTGCCATACAAAGTTTGCATGGATATCAAACTTTGTGAGGCTTATTAGATGATTTCTCATCAGAAGTTGCATCCAAAGGAATGGTTGTTTGGTTTGCTCCCTGCTGAATTTTCTTCTTCTTCTTCTTCTTCCCTTTCTTCTTCTTCTTATCCACCTAGTTACTAGTGTTATTACTTTCACCAGGCGAAGAGGAACAAGGGGAGGAAGGAAAAACCGAGGAAGAAGGAAAAGGGTCAACTTTAGGATCAACTAGAGGTTGATTTTGTCCAATTGGAGGAGTATTCAATTGCGGATAAATCATGACATTTTGGAAAACAAACATACTAGCAAGCTAATTGTAAATACTGGAAGGGACAATGTAGCCATATAAGGAGCACCAATATTTTGGAAAGGAGGAGAAGGACTAGGATTCCCATCAAAAGCAATTCCTTGATCTGTGGACTCCAGAGTTGTTGCCATATGTCTCAACCTAAGATCAACTATGGAGTGACACAGAGGATTTTATCTGCGGTCAATTAATTTTATTTTAATCAAAATAACAAAACAAAACAAAAGAGGGATAATCTAGGAAAAATGATTACCAAGTAACTGTGAATTGCAGAATACCTCCCGGTGATCCGAGAAGGGTAGGAAATATCCTCGAACGCTGTGTTTGGTGCATCACAGTGTACAAGGTGGCCGACTCGGTTACCTAAAGATAGATAGAAACCTAATGTAGTCCTCCCATATATACCCGAAAGTACGTGGAGGCCCAATCCGTGTTACTGTTGTCTAATGTGAAACTGCATAGTGAGAGCATTCCTCTATACTTTACGTACTGTAACGCCGCCCTATATACCCAAAGGTACGTGGATGAGCTATGATATACTCACATACGTGGAATGAGGTATCACACTCGGAATGTATCACAGACAAGTTAGCGAAAACTGCTATGTTTAACGACGTCAGAACACATCTCTAGCCTAGACCTCTAAATGTTATGCGCTAAGTTAGAATGCTCCATTAGGTTAATTGAGATAATTTTTAAGTTGATCTTCTTAATAATTTTCCTTTCAAGGTTCACCATGTGATCAATTAATCTTTTGCGAAGACTTCACGTCAATTCCTTTTCGAAAGCAATAAAGACTTTACGACACTTTCTTATCTGTAAAGATTAATCAGTTGTAAGCTAACTTTGACAATGAATTGATAATGATAAAGAAATCATTTAAGTAAAACTAAAAAATCAAGGCCAAAGTAGGGCTAGGAGAAGAGATACAAGTTGATTTCAGAACCATAAAAACATTGATATTTAAACAAACAACTTTAGAAGCAAAATTGGAAAAATCCAAGCCAAAGATGGGTTTTTAAGCTTAAGGAGGATCAGCGCAGGTTAGAGTGGGAGTAATTGTGCTGCAGAGCACTATCTCTAAGTCAAGGGTGCTCTACAGAGCACTATCCCTTGACCAAGCCTGCGTTGGTTCTAGAGAGGCCAATCAAAAGACATCTAACCTCAATTTTTTGACCAAAAACACTTCAAAAAGACTAAAATACGATCAATGAAAGCAAGTAAAGTCTAGTAGGGTGTACTATGATGAGGATAAACTACCCAGAACGATGATCGTTCCTAGTATGGTCGCAAATTTTTTATGTAGAATTTTGCATCTACGGATGAACACAATTTCCCTAGGTGGGTAGCTACACCTAGAACAACAGATTTAAAGAGTTTAACCTTTTCCTATAGAAGATGAATAAGACAAGGGACCTACTTGTTATCTTTCGCTTCCCTTTGTCTCCATTGAATAGTTCCCGTTGCTCCTTCTCGAACTGAATCCGCTCGATAAGTACCTGCAATCATAAATAGAGGACAAAAACCAATCAAAGCAAGAGATCTATCTACTATAAGAAAATGGAATCAAAATCATTTACACATATAATCATCATACATAAAGAAAAGAATATGGGAAAATGTGTAAACAACTTTATTAAGTAGAAGGAAGAGTTACAACCAAAGAAGTCCACTCCCATGTCACTCATCCATCTTGAGTTCCATCCTTCATCACACCAAAAGCACAACACTCTGGCAGCAAAACAGTACTTGCTTACAATATCAAACCTTAAACCAACAGTATCTCCTTACAAATTCTCAAAGTCCAGCCCTTGATCACTATGATGAGTGCTCAATTGATAGGGAAATGGAGGTTCTTTTGTCATAAATTGGGCATTGAATGGATTTCCAATTTGGGAGTTAGTTTCCATGGAGGAAGGGATGAGAGGATAGGAGGTTATTTGATTCATTCCCTATCTGATTTCGAGCTCATAGGAGAGGATAAGAGGTGGGAATCTTTTATAATGGTCTAGAATGAAATAATATTCCTAGAACCCTATGAAGATTTCACTCAATCTCGTCTAGCGTAGGTCAAAGTGGGCCTAGGTGCTCTTGAGAGCAGGCTTAAATGGGCCTAAGTGCTTTGCAGTGTATTTACCCCTGACCAAGGCTGCGCTGGTTCCTCAAGGAGTCATTTCAGGATGTCTTTAGGCTAGGAAACTCTCAGGAATGATGGCATTCAATGTGATGACTTGTCTAGGGCATGTAGCAACTGAATTAGGGTTTGATGAGCCCTAAAAGCACTGATATGAATGATGGGAGTGATATGCCCAAATAGACATGTAACAATAGCCTCCACCATTGTATGTTTTATGTGATAAGTTATCCCAGAGCTCTTTTGAGACTACGAAGTTGTTTCCAAAACATATACACTTCGGAAGAGAAACTCTATAGTTAGTCATGATAAATATGCAGATATTCAAAATAGATTGTGAGGACTCAGGTTGTCATTTGGCCCTCCTTCTAGTGCTAGAATGTTGATGGTGTTGGACCCGCCAACATCACAAGATCTCCCCAGTATCAAGTCCCAGCTAGACCTCACACCGTTTGGTGTATGAGTCCCATCCGGTATGATGGCCCAGTTGCCATTATCTTAAAGATATGCCTTAGCTCTTGCTTGTCAGCACATGAGAGTGGTCTGCTTCGTCTTTGAACAACGAGGTTCGCGTGCTTGGTGAATGCTAGTGTTACTTGTGTCAAGGTTCTTTCATAGTAGAGAGAGAGGGTGGGAGTGAGTCTCAGGTTGGATGGGAGGAAATCCCAACTCTTTCAGAGACACACAACACAATAGGACATGCACAACTTCTGGAAGAGCAATCCACATGGATGCGGCAGTCACAACACACCAAGGAAGATAGCACGTACAACACCCAGCAGTGGTCTGCGTGAGTGCGACGGTCGTTGTAACAGGTTTCGTAAAAGGTCATGTTTGATGTCTGGGAGGTAACCAACACGAGAAGGACATCGTTAACAAATTATACAACACATTTTCATAAATATATGTATTAGAACAGTTGAATGAGTTCAATTGTTTAACACAGGTAAAAGCAATGTGTGTTATAAGTGTTCAAGATTAATTCTGACAAACAATTAAAACACATGTGAGAAAATGTATTGGCCTGTGAGCAGGCTTCTGAATTAAGAGAAAGTTCCAAGACCCATCGACACACCATAAATCACTAACCCCGTGGGTGGGGCATTGGAACCACTACTCGCTCCGCAAAGAAAATATTACAGACTCTCAACACTATGTGGGAGGAGCCAAGGTGAAATGTCATGTGCAGGTACAAATGAGGGGGTCTTTATAGCCAAGGGTGAAACTAGCCCTTGTGACTATTTGCCTTTAGTCATGACTTTTTGACTTTCATGACTTTTCATATAACATGACTCTTCAGATTGCAAGTGGGTCTCTTTTACTTCCACTTTACATTACATTCATTGGCAACAGTATGTCCCATAGTAGTGATGTGGCTGACATGACTCATGACACGACTCGACATGACAGTGCTCATATGTTCATGCTGCTACTGGTGTGCATGTCAAGCTGCAGTGTTATTGAGTGATGGATGTCTTATTGGTGTATCACGGCTTCGCCTCCGCATGGCAAGGTGTGCGAAGTCCTCGATGGTGATTGGGTTCACTTGAAGTTGCATGTGCACATTGCTCCTTTGTTTGTAGTTTGGCATGCTTGACATGTTATGGTGAAGTATTGACTTTTGAAGAGACAGTTTTTTCCAAAAACCTGCCATGTAAGGTTTGGAGAATATGATGCCCCTGTTCTAATCTTATAATAAACATCAATTATTATTATTATTTTTTTATTTTTATTTTATTTATTTATATTTATTTATTTTATTTTTTAATTTTTTCCAGAAAAAGTCTGCTAAGTACGGGATTAAGGATATAAGAGTTATGGTGAAGTCTTACGAGATTTCCCTTGGACTTACTGTTTCACTCTTCAAATTAGAACTTTTAAAATCTCTTCAAAGTAGATATTTTTTGTATTGAAATAATATAACTAACTCCGATTTTGTATTAAATAATAATTAAAAAAACCTCGAAACAATGCTTTTTACTTCCCAAATCGATATTATATTGTACATTTGTCCAACAAAATGGTTATTTGCAACATGATACCGATGAATTCCAAACAAATACACTAAGAACCATAACAAAAGAATTATCTTTGCTAATCACCTTAATAACCTCTTTTTTAGGATGATTAAATTGAAATATAAATGGAATTACTAAAAATAATATTACATATGGTTTGTTTTAAAGATTTTTAAAGGAACAATTATATATATATATATATATATATTATATATATATATATATATATATATATAATATATATATATATCTCAGAAGGGAAAAAATGCCTAAGTACATCAAGTCTCCATATCTCCATTTACATTGTAATTATATAGTGGGCAATAATGTGTTAGTTACCACAACCCAAGTTGGAATTTGTCTCAAATACCCACTGTCAAGAAACATAGAAATACCTCCATCTAAAAAATAAAAAAAAACCGAGCACATGTCATGTAGACAACAATAGGAATAATATAGATGTCCAAAGTATGCAAAGACAAAAACAGAAATATGTGTCAGCTTTCAATAATGTACGAGATAAACCATGAGACCATCCAGATTAAGACAAAATGAAAGTGGAAAAGACAATGACACGGGTCAACATTCAAGGAGAACAATGTCATCCTCAACAATGATATTGTTGTAAACCTGCAAAGTGAAATGTATCATACCCACTGCAAAACTACACCAATCTTCGACATAGCATCTGCAATGGAGTTGTGTTTCCTTTGGATGTAATGAAAGGTAATGTGATGGAATGATAACTTAAGATATTCAATGTGGCGAATCCATCCCTATAGATGTGGATGAGAAATAGTAAAATTACCCTTTATGTCATTGATAAGTGCCTGTGAGTCTCCAAAGATCTGGGTGCTATTGCTTTGGATGTCAAGAAACTTTACAAACGACAATAAAACCCATAGTGTGATGATTTTAGCTCTCATGTTTGTGTATTTCCCTCCTGACTAGTATAATTTTAACTGTTTTTTTGTGTTCATGCGTAGCCACGCACCACATCCACAAGTGCTAGCATGTGCAACGCCATTAAAATATCCAGAGGGAAAGTAAAGTGTGGAGGGGAATTTATGAAACTTATATTCTTAACCAATGTTTGCTTTTTCTCTATGGATGTCATCGAAAATGCAATATTATTGACGATATTATGTATATTGAGTGGCATATCTTCGAAAATAATGGAATTTATGGCCTTCTAGATTTCCTAAAAGACTACAAGGGGAATGGCAAGTTGGTCTCTAGTCCTCCCACTCCACCATAACAAACAAGAATATATAGAGTCGTGTTTCGATAGAGGGAAAGAAAAAAGGCTTGAGATCCTGAACCATACCTGAGCAACAATCGAACAATCCAATAGGAGATGTAAATTTGTTTCCACTGCATTCTAGCAAAGTACACATCGACTAGGTCCACTTAAACTCTTTTTTTTTTTTTTTTTTCAGGTTCTCCCAAGTTAGTGCCTTGTCCTTCTAAGCTAGCCAAGAATAATAGATGATCTTGTATGAGACTTGTCTCTTCCAAACTTTTATGAACCAACATTTGTGTTGTAGACTTTGTGAGATACAAATAATGAATATGTATGTGTGTGCAATAAATATGGACCCCGATGTATTAGGCTTTCCCATGCAATTTGTTCTCCTCCATCATTTTTGCATATGCTCGATCTATATAAAAATATTTATTTGTATATTAATGTTTTTAACTTTATAATATATAAAATGCATATACACATAATTTCAACCTAATTTACTATTTTATTTTTTTTAAAATATTCACATAAGTAATTTCGACAAATTATACAAACAAATGAATTATCCTTGCTAATCACTTAATATATATAATTTGTTTTAAAGATTTAAAAATATATATATTATTAATATATAAATTAATAAGAATATTTATTTGTATATTAATATTTTTAACTTTACAATATAGAATAGAAAAAAAAAATACATTTAAGAGAAAAATACATAGATACACGCTTTCAACCTAATTTGCTATTCTCCTTTTTCCCAAAAACCATCAACCATCAGATAAATAATGTGGACAAATTATGCATATGATTAGAGGTTCATGTATCAAAGTAAAATATAAGTAATTTTTAATTAACCAATTTACTTCTTTACTAATAAAGTTGTTAAATTGTTCACGTCAATTCATTTTTTTTGGGAAGTGATAATTGAAACACTGTGACCTACATCATTAGATTGCATCACATTGCTGCCACTGTGATCCTTTAGGTCAATATAATAATCCCTAAACTATATTGGAGGGTAAGGGCTTGGCTTTATATAACAAGGGAGCCACTACCGTAGCGATAGTCCCTGCCGGGGTTGAGCCTCAGGTGAAGAACAGAAGTTTTGTAATCTACAACAGCATCAAAACTTTCAACCCATAACGTTATAGTCAGATCTTCCTAAAAGTTCCAGAATCAAGAATAGCAGCGCAACCTTCAGAATCAGGAATAGCAGCACAACCTCCAGTGCAGAACCCGCAGTTAAATGTTCATAGATGTTATCAATATTTCTGTTATATGTCCAGAATCAGGAATAACAGCACAACCTCTGGTACAAAACCTGCGGTTAAATGTTCATAAATGTTATCAAACACAAAATGAGATATTAACATATATTCCTCTCGTTCAATTATCGTCCTGGTGATTTATTACTACTTTGTGTGTGAAATGAGATTAATACATGGAGACCCCACGCGGCTCCTCAATTTCCAATGCCATTTGTATCGTACTGGTAGCATTTTAAAATGGAAATTCAAATCCAAATTTACACATACTAAACCTGTAATTTTAAAAGGATTTGTCTGGTGTCAATTTTATCAAGGCCATGAAAATTGCTTTAATCTGATTATTTTTTTCAAAAAAAAAAAAATTTGAGAGGAAGAGTGCTTAATTCCGTTTTGACAGTGAAAATAAACTTATTCAAACTCTTTATAATCCACCATTTTAAAATGCGTGTGATACGCCATTGTTTCTTCAAAATCGCATGCCTAGTAATTAAAGGCACATGTAGACCCCACGTGGCATACCACCACTAAACCTATCGCCAAGTTCGAAGTCGGATTCCATTTCCCCACTAGTAAACCTAACCTGTCACATTGTTCGAAGATGGATTCTATCATTTTCATTTACAATAGCATGCCTTTTCCACGAGTAAACCTTCGTCAAAACACAATATTACTACTTTGTATGTGAAATCTCTGCATGCACTCCAAGTTTCCTTTGTAAAGGTACAACTCTACATCCATTACAGATTTTTCATATTCGGTCACTTGTACTGGTAAGTACTGTAAGACCACTATCCACTTTGCACAATCCTGGAACAGTCAAAGTAGGACAAGTAGGGCAGCCTGGTAAAATTTTATTGCACTTTTATTGACTGCTGCAATGGCCATCTGATCTAAAGCAGTGAAAGACCCATCAAACTGTAACCAATAGTCATGGATGGTGGCTAGTTGTTTCCCATGACTCTCTTCTTGCAGTTTCTAGTGCCCAGCTTTTACAGATGAACCGACAGAATAATAATGCGATCAAAGAACATATAATCCTCTGTTGTTTTCTTGTCTTGGGTAGGTTAGGCAAGACGAGAGGGGCTTTGAACTTTAGACCCTCGCAGAGATCAAAATTACGTATTTGGCCGTTGAAACTATACTTTGTTTTGAAGGATAAAGTTGGATTGGGGGAGATGGGTAGGTTAGGCAGGAGGAGAGGGACTTTGAACTTGAGACCCTGGCAGAGAGCAAAATCGGGTATTTGGCCACTGAAACTATACTTTGTTTGGAAGGATAAAGTTGGATTGGGGGAGATGGGTAGTAAGTGGAGAAGAGAGAGAGAAGCGTTGGGTCTGCATCTATGCATCCTCACTCTGGCTGAGAGGAATGAAAGGCCTACTCCGAATGAGACTGTTTCGACTCGATCTAAACCCAGCGTTCGACTTTCTCCTGTAAGATTACGTGGCCTTTGTATTCATCTTTCTTTACATTGTCTTGTTTTTACAAAATTGAGCTTTAAGCTTCTTTTTGTCCTATTGGGATCTGAAATCTACGTATGTTCACTGCTTATCGCTTTGGGGTTTCGGCATCTACCTATGTGTCTTTCTGAGATTATGCTTGTTCGTTTCTCTGCTGCCTTTTTTGGGTAATTGCTGTCAGATGAGGTTATGCTGCTTCGTTTAACTATTGCCTTTTTTGTGGAAAATGGGGAATATTGCTGCCATTGATAAAGTTTCAGAAGAAATAAAGGAAGCTGAGGACAGAATGGAAGCTCAGGAAAGAACGCTAGTTTCCAATAAAAATAATCTTCAGACTAGTGTTTCCAAATTGACTCTAGAATTTCAAGCGATATCTGCAGAAATTCAGGTAGCGAGAAATAATTGGGACTTGGAAAAGGATAAGCTTCAATCACAAATTGTAGCAGAAAGAAAGGAGAGAGAGGAGATGTTTTCTCAAAACGAAAGGGTTCTACTTCAATGGTGAGCAGAAAATGAAAAACTGGAAGATCAAATTTCATCACTTGCAACTGCGAAAATGCTCCTTGACAAAGAAAACAACTCTTTACAGAGTGAAATGGACAAGAGAATGTTTGTTTTAGAAGAACAATAGCTAAGACTGGGGAGAAAAATAAGTGAATTGGAAACAACCTTGGATTTTGTGAAAAAGGATCTTGATTCCTACAGGGCATCAACAAGGAAGAATGAGAGAACTATTGTTGATTTACAAAATAAGATCTCGGAGATTGAGGAGCAAAATCACTTATTGTTGAGTGATTTAAACGAACAAAATTCTTTTTCTGAAGAATATGCCTATAGAATAAGGGAGTTGGACTGTAGTGTGCAATTTGTCAACATGGATCTAAAATCATTTTTTTTTTTTAAAGAAGATTGTGGGCAAGGAAGGGAAAATGTAAAAGGAAAAGGTTTGAGCGAAACGACAAACACGAATGCTGTGTTTGGAAGAGAAACACTAAAACAGGCTATCGATAATCAAAGACCATCAAAGATTTTGTTGATACTACTACAATACCAGAAACGTGTGCCCTACAACAAAAACCAGGTACATTAAAAATCTGAACCAAAATTACGAATCTGGATGAATCTTTAAACATTCTTGAAATTAACCAATATGTTAATTAAGAGATTCACGATATTCTTGTAAAACTCCTTGAAGGCTTTTACAGAGGAAATAACCTTGCGCTCCAGAAATGGGAGCAAGTATTCATTTTTCGAAATGAAAATTCAACCACTGAAATTTCCTAACCAGATATCCTTTGAATGCTGTCTGTATCTTGGTCGCACCCAAGAGAACTGTAAGGAGATCCGCAATACTTCTGCGAGTTGTTGATTTCTTGGGTGTTTGATGTATTACCAGAGATCTGAATTAGTACTAATATCACTGTAAGAAGAATTTTAGGAACTGTGTGGAAATTGAAAATTGTTTTTTGAAGAAGCGTAACAAAAACAAGCTACTTGTAATCATTTTTATAATGAAAACAATTTTGAAGAAGCATAACAAACCAAGCTACTGTAATCATTTTTATAATGAAAAGTTATGATTTTTTTAGGTTGACAAAAAAATATAATTCAATTTCTAAATTGTACCTCAAGGCGCAGATTAACTGGATAACATAGGCGTTGGGTGAAGCCAGGCATTGGGTGAAGCCATCGATCGATGAAAAAATGCAAATCAACTAAAGAAATGTTCGGTGAAACAGTGGAGCTCTTGTCTTTCTCTGCTTTTCTTCTGCGAATTGAACAGGCTGGGCTCAACTATTGCAGAGAACAATGGGCTAACATGAGCATGGAGGGGCAAGAGGAATGACCTAGAGGGAATAGATATTGCATGTATTGTTTATTGCGTGGAACAAAGATGGGACAAGAGAGGGGCAGGAGATATAGGAGGTGACAAGTGGCCCGAAGAACATGCAGGTGGCATGCAGCCTCCACTTCCAGTGGAGGCTTAAAAACTTTGCATAAATTATTTCAAACGCTGCGATATAAATAAATTGCAAAAACTTTGATATAAAGAAATTGGCAACGGTATATAAAATGATAGAACTTTGGATAAAATGGTATTGCCACCATTTTCTTGCATCGGGCCACGTGAATCCTCTAATAAGAGGTAGAATGCTTTCGGAGTTAAAACTTTGGATAAAATTTAAGTGAGCAAAATTTCTACGATTAAACTTTGGTTAAAACACAAGAAAACATAAAAAAAACGGTCAACGGATGGATTAATAGTTGGTCAAACATTCGATCGAACGCTATAGTCCCTGCTATGCCGGAGGCAGGGACTAATAATGGGTAACGTTTTAGCCCGTTAGATAAAACCACTCAAACCATCCTCGATGGATCAAATCTATCTATTTTTTAACAAAGTAAAAAAGTTAAAGCTACCTCTTCAATGACCCTCTAAAAATATTTTTTTTTTTTTGCTAAGTAAAGACTGAACTATTGAATTAAAAAAGGGAAAAAAATATTTCCAAGAGGTATACACCTCTGAGAGCCATGGGTCAGCTCTCTGTCAAGAAATTCTCATTACAACTGATATTTCTGCTTGTAAGAGCCAGAAAAAAAACAAAACCCCAAAAAGAAATGTCTTGAACAGAAATTGTCCAACCTGGACCTATTAAACATGACTAAGACAGACCAAAAACCCACTAGTAGGATCAGACCACGAGATCTGAGACAGGGGACCGAGTTTACATAGCTGCTAAGCTTCAGAGAATGCAAACTATCGAGCCTGGACTGAACAAAAAAGACAAAAGGAAGCGGTTCGCCTGAGTACAGGCTTACCCCAGAGAAGTCGGTGGTCATTTGCTGTTGCCCTTCTTCGCCTCAGCTTCGCGAGCCATTACTCTTTGCTTCCGTTCTTCAGCTGCCTGGATCGGGTCTGGCTCCCAAGAAACTTCGACTCCAACAGGGACGTCCGCGATGCTGTCATAACCAGGAGGCAGCTTGAGATAAAGTTTATAGTCCAGCGAGTCTTCCTCTTCCTCAATTTTCAAGCCACTGCCAGGGGAATCCGTCTGAGTCTTCATAGTTCCTTCAGCCGAGGTCATTGGTGCTTTGCGTTTGAGGCTGCGAAGTTCTTTGGCAGCTTCCGCCTGCTCTGCCGAGTAAACTTCAGTGCTATCTCCCTCCATTCGGCTCTGAACCTCTGGATTGTAGGAGGTGTCCTGAGCCTTGGAAGAATTATCTGAGGTGGTGGGCATTTTCTCCCCTGAATCATGATTGCTACTGTCCTCCGCCTCATCCTCCTCGTCGAAGATGACTGTAATGCGGGCTCTGACCACTGGTTTGTTTGTCCGGCGATGGTAGCAAAGAGTAGCAATTTGAACAACGTTATCCAAATCCTCGGAAGGCGTTGAGGCACCAGAGGGAGGCGAAGCGCACGCTAAGGGAGAAATCCTCTTCGGGCTGGTCTGTCTTCTCTGTTTTGTGCCGCTGGACTGACTTGAGTGACCTCCCCTGCGAGGCGTCTTATACCCACCGCGAGGAGCCATGAGGAGCGTAATGAGCTCTACACAACTGAGCAAACAGAAATTGACTGATCTATACCTGCGACGAGTCCTGCAAATACCGTTATGGATAATCCCCTACACATTCGTCTGAACTGAGTGCACAATCCTGAATGGGCGAGAGATGTCAATGCGGATGGGAATTCCGCTTGCAGAGTTTCCCGTAACAATTCCCTGAACCATCGCAGAATTAAAACTGGAGCCGGCTCGCATACCTGAACCACAGTTTGTATGCGCCATGGTAAATGCTCTGGCAGCAGAACCTCGATAATACTCCTGTCTTGAAGGGCCTTTAATGCCCCTGAATGTACTGGCACCCAGAACCCGATCAAAAACATGGAGACCACCTGGCAAGAGCGTGAGGCCATGTGGCCTGAGCGTGGGGTGTAATGGCATTTCAAATCAAGCCTTAACACCCGCATCCGGGTGGTCTTGAACCTGCCTCTGAACATCTTTTTTTGAGATTTCCTGGAAGGTGTACCATGCATTCATTGGTACATTGCCTTGGAGGGATCCTTCAAAATGGTTTTTTCCTCTTTCTGCTCCTATGTTAGCTAAGAAATCTGCTAATTTATTTCCTTCGCGTCTGATATGATTGAATGTTGCAGCTTTGTTATCCCTTAGCCAGAACTGAAGTAGCTCCAGCCTTGCTACCATTCTCCAGCTTCTACTAACCTTCTGTGCCTCTGTGCCTTGTTGAATCTTAATGGCCATGTTGATTAAGATTTGAGAGTCTCCCTCCACAATTAGGGGAAAGAAGTTATCCTTTTGAGCAATGTTGAGACCTTTCCATAATCCTTCGAGTTCAGCGACGTTGTTTGTATTCCAGCCAATGGAGCCAAAGAAGACTTTAAGCACTTGTCCATTGTGATCTCTGATAACTCCACCATATCCTGTAGCTCCCGGATTGCCCTTGGAAGCCCCATCAAAGTTGAGCATAAATGAATTGGGAGGCGGAGGGGTCCAGTGAGAGGGAGTATCCTTCTGTTTATTAATACTTCTTGTAAGGAAGTTGGTTGAGCTTAAATGAATTTGCCAATTATTCCAAATTGCCTGTTCCTTGTTGTTGGAAGGGAAATCCTCCTGTGACCAGCTTTTGATAGATAGAGTTTCCTGTATATTCATGACTATAGTCTGCCAAACTTGCTGCACATCCATTGAGTGGTCTTTGAAGATTCTGCGGTTTCTCTCTTTCCAGAGATTCCACATAACAATTCCGGGGATTATTTGCCATAGCGAATTTAGGATGCTGCTTTGAAACGGGTGCTGAGGCCAGTTTCGTAAAGTATTATTTACATTTCCTATCTCGCATCCTTCCTTTTGGTAGCGAAAGGTGACTTTCTCCCACATTTGCCTGCTAAGAGGGCATAGTTGCATAAGGTGCACAGCTGTTTCCTCCTCCATTTTGCAGTTAAAGCATATTGAGGGTCCTTCGAATTTTCTTTTTCTGAGATTATCCCAGGTGAGTATCCTGTTGTGGGAGAGTAGCCAGAGGAATGTAGATATTTTTGGCCAGATCGGGGGGTTCCATATTTTTTCCCAAAGTTTGTCCTTGATGAGCTGATCTTTGATAATAATGTGGTAAGCTTCTTTGGTCGTGTAGGTTCCTTTCTCTTCATAACCCCACCTTAATTTGTCCTGCTCGGTCGATTTAAGAATTTGTCTCTTTTGGAGCTCTTCAGCAAGGGAATGTTGGGCATCTTCTGAACTGTTTGGGATCAACTCTTGGGTTTTTCTCCAAATCCTATGATCTGAGTCTCCATGATCATGCCAGAATTGGTTTACCTTTTCCTGTTGGTGCATTTGGTGAGCAGGAATTCCTTGAATGACGTTGGCTAGGCGTGGGGATTGTTGCCAAGAATCCATCCAAAAACGCGCAATGCTACCGTCCTTCACTTCCCAGAAACTATGACTTTGTATAAGATTTCTGTGCATTATCGCAGAACCCCAGATAATTGAGCCTTTGCTAGTTTCTGTCATTCTTATACGTTCCTCAAGAGGTAGATTGCTGGTATATTTAGCAGACCAGAATTTTGCCCATAATGTTTCTGGGAACGCTAGCCATTTCCACCAAATTTTTGCTCCCATGATCGCATTGCTGTGTTCAGGATCTCTGAGGCCAATTCCTCCCACTTTCTTAGGGAGGCATGCTTTTTCCCATTTAATTAACGCCCATTTCCTATTGTGACCAGAGCTGCCCCACAAGAAGTTACGTTGCAGCTTCTTGATGGCTTTTAGAACCCACTTTGGCGCTGCCAGAATAGAAAATAAGTAAAGAGGCATGGATTGTAAAACAACTTTAATGAGCACAAGTCTGCTTGCCATGTTTAGGGAGCGGTGAGTCCAGAGCAGAAGCCTGGTTTCCAGCTTGTCCAAAAGGATTGTCCAGGAAGAATGTTTCCTAGCTGACTCAATGAGAGGGGCGCCAAGGTAAGTGGATGGTAAGGAAGCAATGGAGAATCCCAAGATTCGCGCTATGGATCGCTGTGTGGTCGGGTGGGTGTTGAAAAAGAAGATCTGAGACTTGATTCTATTGATGCAAGCACCTGAAGCAGTAGAGGAAATGTTAAGCAGAGAGTTGAGAGCTCGAGCTTCTTGAACAGAGGAGTGGCCAAAGATCATATTGTCGTCTACGAATTGCTGATGAGAGACAGTGGGCGCGCCATGGAGAGAGATGCCTTTGAGAGCATTGGACTGAAGAGCAGCATGAAGGCTTCTTCCCAGACCTTCCGCCATAATTATAAACAAGAAGGGAGACAGGGGGTCGCCTTGCCTCAATCCTCGTGAGGGGCGGAAAGTGGCAGAAGGAATCCCATTTATCAGAATGGAGAAGAAGGAGGAAGAGACCATATTCATGATCCATCGGATCCAAGGATGTGCAAAACCAAAAGCACTCAAAATTTTTTCCATATAATCCCAGCTTATGCTATCAAAAGCTTTGGAAAGATAAATTTTTAGAAGCATACCTGGTTTTTTTGCGAGCTTTAGAGAATGTATGATTTCATGCGAAAGAATTATTCCATCAGTGATTTGCCTTCCTTCAACATACCCTGATTGCTCCGGGGAGATGATGCCTGGCAATATTGGTTTTAGTCTTACAGCCACAACTTTAGAGACAATCTTGTAGATAATATTACATAGGGCAATGGGCCTGAATTTGTCTGGGGTGCTGGAGTTTTCCGATTTAGGGATTAAGGCTATAAAGGTGGCATTGAGACCTGGATACATCCATCGTAGGCTTCGAGACTCTTCTACCACTTGCCAAACCTCCCATTTAATTAGTTCCCAGAAGTGATGAAAGAAGTTTGAAGAAAAACCATCGGGACCTGGAGCTTTACCAACTTTTAAAGATTTTGCAGCGGATTCCACCTCCTGTAAACTGATGGGTTTAAGAAGCAGGGTGTTTTGTTCCTCAGACACTAGGCGCGGTATATTCCTGGTTATGTTGTTTATGGCCTCATCTCTGTTGATATTTGGCTCTTGGCACATTTCTTTGAAATAATTGAGGAATTCCTTTTCTATATCCTCCTGGGTCTCCAGTTTGTCGCCTTGAGCATTTATAACCTGAGAGATTTGATTGTGCATTCTTCGTTGCACTGTGGTTCTATGGAAGAACTTGGTATTCTTCTCACCTTCCTTCAGCCATCGAATGCGAGATTTTTGTCTCCATAGAACTTCCTCTTGTTGCTCTCGTTCCTGTAATTTACTTTCCAGTTCTTGTTCCTTGTGCGCCAGCTCCTCTGTCCGTCCTTCTAAGATTAATCTTTGTTGAATGGATTTGAGATCCTGAAGGATCGATTCCTTTTCCTTAAAGATGTTGCCAAAGTTTTCCTTATTCCATTTCTTGATTTCTCCTTTTAAGAACTTCAATTTCTTTTGAAATCTGGCCATTTTGGATTGCTCTATAGGGTTGCTGTTTTGCCAAGTTGTAGTTATGAAATCCTTGAATTCAGGATGTGAGAGCCAGAATGCTTCAAATCTGAAAGGTTTTTTGCTGTTGCTGCCCGGTTTCTTCCAATTCATTTCTATGGGCCAATGATCTGAACCTGAGAAAGGGATGATGTGTGCTGTAAATTCGCCTCCCACATGGATAGCATTGTCAGAGATCAAGAACCTGTCCAGACGCGATGCAATCTGCATGGGAATAATCCTTTTGTTCGTCCAAGTATAAAGGCCATTAGGTGTAGGAAGGTCTATAAGCCAGTTGCTCTGAATGAAGTCCTTTAGAAGTGATCCATCTTTGTTGGGTCTGCAACGTCCTCCTATCTTTTCCTCTGAGTTAGCTATCATGTTAAAGTCACCTCCTGTTACCCACAACGGATGTAATCTGTCCTGATTGAGCCTTGCTATTGA
The DNA here is from genome assembly GCA_000404065.3 of Pinus taeda. Taxonomy (NCBI): domain Eukaryota; kingdom Viridiplantae; phylum Streptophyta; class Pinopsida; order Pinales; family Pinaceae; genus Pinus; species Pinus taeda. The sequence goes on from APFE031485618.1 coordinate 85,093, forward strand.
ATGTAGAATTGCTGCTTTCTGCTGCGTTTCTTGGGGAAAATAGACATTCGTTAAATGTCCATGAATGTTGGTACCTATGAGATGAAAACAGGCCTGAATGAAGCTTTTATTAGCATGAATATTAGTTAACTGAATCTTTCTGGCATCCCATAGAATTGCAAGTCCTCCTGAGGCTCCTTGCGCTTCCACTGCTGTTACTTGGCCTCCCGCCCATGCTTTAGCCGCTGCTCTTTCTATAAAGTTTAGAGAGCATTTAGTTTCTTGAAGAAATAAGATTGCTGGTTGTTCTTCCATGATCAAGTTTTTTAGGAGTTTACTTTTCCTGGGGCTATTGAGCCCTCTTATGTTCCAAGAGAGTAACTTCATTGGGAGGGGTTGAAGTTGGTGTTGAAGTACTTAGTGAGTTTGGCATATCTGCCAGACCCCACTAGAATAGCTCCAAGCTTGATAGTTCTTTCCAACTCTGTTTTCCTGCCTCTTTTTTTACTGTCTTTAAAAGCAAATTTTCCATCCCATTTGCTTCCAGTTTGTATTCCAAGGGAGTACTTCTTTTGTGCCTTGCTTAATATTTCCACCAAATTGTCAACTTGTGTTTCTTGGATTTTTTCAAAGTTCCCTAGTTTGCAAGCTTGTTCCATTCCTATGAGATCCAGTTGCCCAATATCAATTGTATCACTGTCATCTTCCATGGGTTGAGTTTCTTGCGAATGTTCTTCTACCTCCTTCCCTTTGTCTTTACTCTGCAAAGGTTTGTCGATATCCATGTCTGGGCTGCTTCCGGGATCGGAGATCTGTGGATTTTTTTCACTTTACTGAGACGGGCTTGATTTCTCCGGCGCTGATGTCTCGTGAGTTGTCTTTTCCTTGCTGAGTTCATCTAGCGATGTCATTTTTGCTAGCGCTTCAAAACTATTGCTGGTAGAAGGGTTTTGGTTCTCCCCTTGTGAAGATTTTGGAGGAGCATTTGGCTTCTTGTTGCTTCGTCTGCGGTTGGTCACTTTAGTGAAGCCATTCTGTTGTTGGGATTCGGGATTCAGTGGTGTTGCTTCTTTCTTATTCAGGGGACAATCTTGGAATAAATGGCCAATCGCATGACATTTTCTGCATCGAAAGGGTACTTGTTCATAATCAATCACTTGGACCCAGTCATGATCCTCATGGAAAAGTCTGACAGTGTCCGGCAGAGGTTGCTTTAGATCCATGTAAACATAGATCCGAGCGTAGGAGACAAATGTGGTGGGTTTCACCGTTTTTGTTTCTTCAGCAACTTTAATGAAATCTCCTATCATTGATCCAATGGACTTTAGAGAATCTTCATCCCAATATTCCCATGGCAACGAGTAGAGACGGATCCATACCGGCGCATAGCTAAGGTCTTCATTATCTGGATTGAAACGTGCTACCCATTCTCTGAGATAGAGCCCAGTTGAGTTGAAAAAGTAAGGCCCTCCATCAAATACTCTATTTCTATCTTCCAAGCAGTTGAAAATAGCTGTAAAGAAACCTTTGGGCCCTAGGAGAAGGGTTATTTCTCCCTTTGGCTTCCATTTATGATTTATCCAACCTCTTAGAGCTCTTTCGTTTGGCCACAAGCCCATAAATTTCCCTATGAGCGCATGATCATGCATGTATTGTATTCTTCCATTTATTCTTTCACTAGGCAGTTCAACTTCTAGCCTATGAGTGGCAACGGGTTTACAGGTGGACGAACTAACCTTTTGATTTTCATTTGAGCCTTGAGGATCGGCGTCTGTCTGTGGTTCCTGTGCGGATTTTCCTTGATTGGCTGAGTCTGGATTTGCATTACCTTCTGCTCCTTGCTGGCTTCCATCGACGGGCTGAAGCACTGCCCCATCCCCCTGTGGGGGTATCATTGGGACCGCCTGATCTGCCTATGTCCTGGAGTACTGGCAGCGGTGAACGGTTCTGAAGATGCAGAGCAGGAGCTCTGCCGCCGCAGGCTTCCTGTCAGGAGAAACCCTAACTCTTCAAATCGCCTATGCGCGCGCTCTCATCCTTCCGTCCGCCTTCAATAATAATAAGGTATGGACCACCTTTTAGCATCCATGTGTAATCATGTTATAGGTGTAAGTTAATAATTATTACTATGTTGTTTTGTAATTATTTTTATGTTAATTTTTTTAAATAAATATTAACCTAATAAGTTGTATGATAAAAATATGAAATGATAAGGAGAGAGTAATTACACAACACAAATCACACACTATGATATTATTCATCACAATAGTTACATATATATAAGACATAACACACTTATTTCAACACATAAATCATGACTCCAACTATCTATATAGTGATCAACATCTTCTAGACTCACTCCTAGGGACTCGTAGTGACAACTACACATGACATTGAAGCATTACTTCCAACGTCCTCCTTTAATGGTTACATGGATAACCTGGAAAACACATATTACAACAATAAATAAATCTTTGTCTCACTAGTCTTTATTAGCACTTGCATCCACTCTCGAATCTCGCAACACTGCTCTTTCACCACCACATCTTTGCACTGTCACTTGACCTCCTCTTGGGCATGGAATTCCCCCAAGGCATGTTTTGGTGCTTAAAGCCCAAGTTTTGACCGAATCTTGTTGTAAAAGCTCCACGAATTACGGGCGCAGAGTGCGAAAGTAGAATAGAGTCACAACATTGTCCACCCTAGTTTTTGTAATGTAATATCAGCTAGATAGACCTACACATGGTCCGCGGACCATGGGATTGTATATATAGAGTGAGGCTCTAAGTGTAAAACATAACCAACAAATAGAATAAAAGATGAGAAGTGGAAGTGATTGAGTCGAAGTGTAATGTGTGTGTGTGGGTCATAGAGTAGGAGAAGGCTCTGCAGCTGAGTGCATAGAGGCCTAGTGGTCCGCAGCTGAGTGCGCGGATCCCTGCAGCTCAGTGCGTAGGGCGGGTCGAGTCTGTAACCATTGGAGAATGCATAAAGAGAAGTTTTGTTATAATTTTGTGTATCTTTTCTTGGTTTAATGCATGATTGGATATAATTTGCAAGTATATTGTTTATTTACTATGCGAATCTGTATGAATGTTTTGGATTGTTAAGTATAACTTAAAACATTTAAGTAGGCGAAGGTGCTTAGTTAATACTGGAAGATAAATAAGAACTCGGGTAATAGCACAAAGTGCGGCACAACCCCTAGATAGGGCTGCACGAAGGGAAGGTTTCAGGCCATGAGGAATGGAAGGTGCACGAAGCCACCTACTCGCAGGAACAAACAAAGAACAAGTTGAACCTCTCAAACATCTCAAGGGTGCGGAAACCTGGTTCTAGCACCCTTCCATACTACTTCGGGAAAGACCTCAGTCCGTGCTCTGCGGACTATTGCCGAAAGGGCTAGTAGTACATGGATTTGTTTGGCTAATTAACTCCGAAGCTGGGTCAAGCCCTAACAAGCCAACAAATGGTTCTGTTGTTGGGACGAGGGTCTGCATAGAGATGTTTGATGCCATATCACTGGAATTAGACAAAGAAAGGAATTGAAGAGTGGTTGGACAGAAAGATTCATGAGTTTGCGACACAGGAAAACAAGAATATGCTACTATCATAGGAAGAGTGGTTAGATTCCTACTTGTATACAGAGATCCATGAAATTTTCTTTGCATCCTTCCCTATTGAGTTGTACAAGTGGATCGTGAAGCAAGTAGATAGCCAAGGAACGTGTAAACTCGACCAACCTATTGTGTGGACTCCAAAATTGGTGGGCAGACTAGAAGCATCATAAGATAAGATCACGCCCAGTGTCAATCACTGGCTCGATTGAATCATAGGAGGATTCATCACTGAATTCACGGTAGATACTTCAGTTAACTATAGCTAAGCAGAACGATGTTTCCTCAAGGGACCACGAGGTAAGTACGTTAAATATTTGGATGCCTGGATTAAAATTTTACTGTGTGAAAAACGGGTTATGTGAATAAATTGATGTTTGGGGCTATGCGGAGTGGGAGAATCTATAGAAATGAAGGTAGCACAAAACTAGAAACTAGCCCCTTGAGTTTACGTCCACGAGGGAGCAAAGAAGAGCTCGCGAAGGTTTCACCAAGAAGTGCCATCAATTTGATAAGGCAGAGAATTCCGCGCATACCACCCCCACCCACACCACCACTAGTTTCACCATGTTCACCATCGACTTCACCCATACCACCTCCACCACCACTGCAAAGAAGTATGGCTAGCGCAATAAAGCTACTAGTGTTCAAGGAAGTAGGGAATGAAGATCTGGACCAATTTTGGTTCGTGATAAAAGTTGTATGGGAAGCACAGGGTGTCACAGATGACAATATGAAGAAGGTGACATTGGTTAGTGCTTTGCAAGATCGCATGTTGACCTGGTACATTAAGCATTCCAATGACAATCCAAATGTGGGGATAGTGGATATCCAAGCTGCGCTAAACAAAGAATTTAGCAGGCCAAAATTGGAGTCACAATTGATCATTGGATTCAAGGAAATCACAATTCTACCAGGAAAAACCCCATGGGAGTTGGATCAAAGACTGAAGTGCACAATTCAAAAAGCGAACATGACATTAACAGATGGGAAACACCGTGAATGGTTTGTAGCATCATTAACACTACATCTACGGAACGCGTCGTTGCAACAAAGGCTAACCACTCAGGCTATGGCTTTGGAGGTCGCGATGAGATTACATGAGACTCCGATACAGGATCCTAACCTCAGAGTTCAGCAGATTCACACCCAGTTGAAAAACATGTGCCTTAAGATGCAGAATTTGAAACAAGACAGGACGGCTCACCCTAAAGTGCACGATGAGGTATGGTGCATAAAATCCAAGGGCGAGGGGCACGATAAGGACCACTGCTCGGTGTTCATGAATTACCTTGCGGGAGGAGGGCCAATGCCACTAAGACTAGAGGCACTAGAAAGACCAAGCGTGGTGCCTGCATTGTGGTGTGTGATTTGTTAGATAGGAGGAAAGCACGCTATAGATAACCAACATCTATTACAAAAGTATACCCAAAATTCCCAACATTTGTTCTGTATTTTCTACCGGTGAGTAGGACATGATGAGCACACATGTAGAAATTATGAATTGATGATGGATCGAACTCCTACCTATAGATTTCAAGCCGAAACACGAGCCCTCGATCAAAACACAGGAATGACACGCACTGGATTTTAGGGGCATGGATGAGGCCGAGGTGGAGGGGGACCAAGAAGAGGTTGCGAACAACTGATATGTTACAATTGCGGAGGGCTGTGACATTAGGCCCGCAATTGTATGAATCCAACGTGGCCATCATGCTTGTATTCTACATTTTTTGATCATGAGACAGAGGACTGTCCAACACTGATAGTGAGGTTGCGCGATAAAGGATCACTCCAACCTCCCCCGGCTCAGAACTTGGAGATGATGAGGTCTGAGCCGTGCAAGGAAGACCCTAATATAAATATCATGCTCCGGAGTGGTATTACGACATAAGATGAAAAAGACAAGCAGCTTGAAGAAAGTACCTGGGTTCGCAAGGCCCCAACGAAGGAACAAAAATTTGATTTGGAGCATGCTAACGAGACCTTCATGGAAGCTAAGAGGAGTTTCGTTGATGCCTCCACTTCAGGAAGTAAAGACAAACTGGAGCCAGAAATGGAGCCATCGATGCTCACTACGTTCTTGGAGACATGCATGAAGCTGTTTTGTAATAGCAAGGTTGTAAAGGGGCTGCAAGAACTCATAACTATATGCGCTGGGATCGCGCCAGGAGAACCGCGTGTAATACAAAAGCTCTGGAAGCACACGACGCGAATAGGAAGGGAGATGAGATTGACTGCGCAGATCACGGAATATGAGATGGACCAAGTGATTCTGGATCTAGGATCAGATGTGAACGTCCTGCCAAAGTAGACATGGGAGTGCATGGGCAGGCCTGCACTACAATGGTCTCTTATCTAACTGCGAATGGTGAACCAACAAAACATCCTACCTATGGGGAGGCTGCAGGGAATCATAGTAGACATCGAAGGAGCAAGCACGCTAGCATATTTCAAAGTGATAGAGATTGTTGATGACAACAATCCCTACCCCTTGCTATTAGGAATAGATTGGGCCACTGACATGAATGGAGTGATAAATATAAAGAAACGCAAGATGATCTTTGGGAAAATGTCTTCGCGCGTAGTGGTACCTTTAGACCCTATAGAAGGATCACGCTACACAGAGCCAGTGCACGACTACGACAATGACGACAATCTAGACTACATCTACAAGATAACCATGCGAGGAAAGATTCGGTAAATCCAACTGCACATAACCGAATCTCTTGGGAGTATGAAAGCTTCTGCACATCAAATTCTGACGAGGAGATAGAACGATCGCAGAACCAGTTACACGAGTTAACCACGCTCAACTGTAACATGATGACAAGGTCGATTCACTCTGTGGCAACAGAGGTAAGAGATCTACCTATGTATGACAGGTTCAGTGAAGTGGATGACTTCCTAAACAAATTTGAAAGAGATGTACAGGAACAATAGTGTTTCGACACTCTAAAATGGGTACTGCAAGCTATGCCCACAAGATGGTGTGGTATGCACCAAAGGAGTTTTGAGGACTAGCACGAATGCAAAAAGATGATCCTTACGTCGTTTGGGAAGCCTCAGATGCGATTGAAAGACAAGTATGGCAGATAAACCAGCCCGCACACCCACCTATTTAGGTGGATACATGCATATGGTGTGAAACTTGCGCGAACGCACACCTTCCTCACGATAGGAGACATGATGAGGAAGCAGTTGCAAGTAAGGCAATGGTGCAAATGATCCCTCTAGTTGGGACCACGAAGTATGGAAAGACCAAGTGTGCAGAAGAATATCCATGTAGAAATTTTTAACAAGGTATGCAAAGTGCTTAATGAGGTCCACAATGTGAAGCGAATTGACTGGGACGTGCGTGTACAAGCAGTTCTCTCGGCTTATGGGACCGCATGTAAAAACATGACCACACGGGTACTACCAAGGCTAGAGTATGAGGAAACCATAGTAAGCCCTATACTACTTGGAGAACTTAGAACGTGCATGATATCACTGATAGATATGACGGTTTGCGGAACCTTGGGAGTAGAAATCGAACAGGGGAATCTCAGACTCCAAGAACTTGAAGAAGAAAGGATATGATTAAGGAAGAAAAGCACTCTAGTGGACGTAGAAGTCAAGAAGCTGGAGGACGAGATAAAGGAAGATTTTATGGGAAAAACATCCAAGGTGATAAGGTAGGATGCATACGATCGTGATGACAAGTTTAAGGCCTATCATTGTGAATTGATCAGCCTAATGCCTTGCCTTGGACCGCACATTATTAAGCGTATTGACCAGGGTAGCGTGTTGCAGATGGTAAAGTGCGCGATGCCGACTGTAACAATAAAAGGTGGGTATTCTCCAGGAAGCATGATGGATGACAGAATGAAACTTTTTACGAGTGGTGCGACCACTTGACTAGCCAAAGAAAGAACAGTCTTAGTCCTCCAGGTAGTTGAAAGGGAACGCTGGACTATATACTATTCTGCTCGAGAGTTGCGCGATGTTGGAGCTACGTCCAGAAGCAAAGAATCACAAGGTGCACAACTGTGCACAGGCTGCTGCACTGTCGCGCGGGTTGACCAAAAAGTGACCATTGAAGTCACTATTCATGATGGGATGCTCGACTTGAGAGCAAATGGAGCGGGCGACAGGCATTTAAGATGCGATTTATGGGCAAGATTTGGGAAAATCCACTGCCAAGGGAGTAGTAATGAACCAGATTTGGGGGGAATGATTGAATTCAAATTAAAAAAGCACTATAAATTGCAAAGGGCTGCTCAACAAACAACACTTGGTCATTTGTGAATTGAGCTATTGAGCAGAGCCCTGAGTTCACAAGTGCTAGATTTCTGGATAGATACGATGGCAACAACTGAGGACGATATGGAGATAACTAAAATCACCACCGAGGAGGCCATGTAGGCCCTGACTATGGGGAATGCTTCGAAAGATGCCGGGATTGTGGCATAAATCCTGAAATCACTACACACGCCAAGACCCAAGAAGGAAAAACAAGCGATGGTTCCCATACATGTGCCCCTATGGAACCCGTTGCGCACCAAGCTGTCGATGGAGGAGAAGGGGAAAGTTGTCACCATAGAGACCGATGAAGAAGAGGATGACCTGGAGGACCTAATCATCGCAAAAGACAAGGATGAAGGCATGGAGGAGGAAACTCAGCCTGCGCACCCCCGAAAAAGTTGCCCGCCTATGTCCCCCCGCGAAGAGGGAAGGCTAAAGTGCCCAAGGACCTAGATGAGACCAAAAGCTCACTCCAGACCCCTCTCCTCCTAGACAACATTATGTTTGAGGGCATGCAGTTGGGATGGGTGCCAAGCCTAAAATTCGAAGATTGGGACCTTGCTGACCACGAGAAGTTCCCTCACCTTGAGACCACGCACCTCATGAAGCCCAAGTCGAACACCACGGTGGGGGTTACAGAACTAGAGCTGTGAAAGTGGTTGCACAGAGTGGAAAAGGTTGGGCTACTGAACCTGCTCTGAGTGCCACATTTCCACTGCGCCCCAATAACCATTTTCGTCATCAGGCAGCTGCTCTGTATGGTGCATGATGGGTGTTTGTGGTTGGAGGAGCCCATCCCCATCATGACAGACATGATTCACCACATCCCCTGGCTTCCATGCAAAGGGGAGGACCCCATAGGCATCTCTGAAGGGAAGAGCAGTGACTTGGCCATCGCGGAGGCCATGAAGAAAAAATACAAGCTGGTAAAGAAGAAAAGGGGTTATGCCATATCCAGCTTCAGTGACAAAGCAGTGAAAGTGGCAACCCAAATACTCGCTAATAAGGTTATGTACAAGTGCCGCGTAGATGCAGTACCTGCACTCATGGTCGCGCTAGATGAGCAGTGCATAGAGGGGGTCCAATTTAACTAGTCTAAGTTCCTCTGTAGGGAGTTTTTAGAGAATTGCAGCGAAGCTCAGGAACAGGGAAAAACATTCCACTATGCATGGCTTCTACTATCCATAGTGCCCGTGGCAGAGGAATTACAAGAGGATAGTCAATTCCCTATAATTGACAGGGACCTACCAGAGGCTGCCAAGTATGCTTCGTTCTGGGCCACAAAGGATGCCAAGAGGATCCGCGACAGTAAAATATTCTAGGTGTTCATGGAGATGAACCTAAGAATGGGGATCAGTTGTAAGCCGAAGTTGTCACCCACTGTCTACAACAACCTGTAGAGTTTTGTGGAATTCAAAGTGGACATCCACAACATTTATATCAGAAAGCACAAGGACCCAACCAAACAGTGAATAAATTTACCCTTCGTAGCCACAGACAACATCATTTTTAACATACTGGAGGCATGGTCACTGGAGTGGCACACCCCAGACATCGCGGAGATAGGGAAGTCAACGGTACAAAGAAAGAAAAATGAGGCCAAGATGTGCATCACACAGTTGGCCGAAAAGCGAAGGAAGGAAGCAACAGTTGCAGAAGTACGGGTGGCGTGGAACACTAAATAGACAACACTTGAGTAGGAATAGGCTGCAACAACAGTAGCACAGGAGGTAGCCACGAAGGCGCGTGAGGGCCAACCGTCACCTTTGCATGGGCAGGAAGCAAAGGAGAAAGAGGAAGGCGTAGACCCACGGACCGCGTCAACACAGTTAAAGTGCCAACACCCAGCTGAGCGGATGGGGTTGCATAAAAAGGTCAAGGCATTTAAGTTTGATTGACCCGATCACCCTAACTGAGGGTGATTTGCATGACATCGGTGAGACAGTGCATGATGTCACCTCTGAGGCCCTCCAAAATTTCATGTAGGAGAACCAGATTATGTTGGGGGCCCTTAGAGTCGAGTTCCAGGAATTGCTGGTACACCGTCATTAGGTTGGTACCCTTTCAACCAGCCTCACAGTCGGAACAAAGACAAAAAAATAGATGATGCACGCATGGATGATGAATACCATAGTGCTACCAGAAGGGGCACTAGTGACAACAAATGAGGCAAACAAGCCTACTGTTAGTGCACTAAAGGGTCTTGGTATCAACATAGCTACACTCCCGTGAGAGACCTTATATGTTTTACAAGATCAGATAACTGTAGAGATGCGTGCTAGGGAGAGCCACGCATTGCAAATCCTCAGCGAGAAGAAAATTAATATCGAACAATTGAGCTTGCAACGCGACGAAGTGGTGTCGCAGAATCATCAGCTGGTATAGGTAATAAACGATGCTTGCCAAAGTGTCCCGACGCTTGCCATCCCCGTAGACATGCGAGCAGAGGCATGGATCCACAAGTTAATAGCAGGGGTACATGAGGTGAGGGAATAAATGACAAAGGTGCAATTGGAGCTGAACCTTCAGATCGCCGAGCTGCGGTTAAAGGCACAGCCATCCACCACCCCAGAATTCAGAGAACAATGCGCTAATGCTATCACAGTGGGACTTGATGAAATTGGTAGTGCAGTGCGAGACTGTACTAACATCTTGGAAGAATCATTTGAGGTGCTCAAAAATTTGCACGAGGACCCCAACATCCAGTGCTTAGAGCTAGAGGCATGAGAACTCCAACAACAATATGATAGCAATAAAGAAACTGCGTAGACAGTGGCCCTCACTTAGAGGCTCATGCAGATGCAACAAGATAAAGCACTGAAAGAATAGGTGGACACAACACGACATAAGGAAGTAGTCCTGAAGGTGCACGTTGAGCCTTAGATCGACGAGGCATTCACCATAATGATAGAAATTGAAGGCAAGCTCGCACAAATGTAGGGGATGCACGTCTTAGTGCAGAGATTCACTTTCGACATAGAGGTCTCGGAACAACGTATGCAATAGATCTAGTAAGCAGCATGTGAGTGTGTTGCTGAGCTTGCTACAGTTCGAGAATAGTTGGAGGGACTCCGCAGCGAAAGAGTGACTTGAGGGCGAGTCATGATGTTTGTGTTCGGGGCTTGTTGGGCACGGAATCCCCCCAACGCATGTTTCAGGGCTTAAATCCCAAGTTTTGACCGAATCTTGTTGTAAAAGCTCTGCGAATTATGGGCATGGGGCACGAAAGTAGAATAGAGTCAAAGGGTTGTCCACACTAGTTTCTTTTATGTAATGTGAGCTGGATAGACTTACCCATGGTGCGCAGACCATGGGATTGTATAAATAGAGTGAGGTTGTAAGTGTAAAAGATAGCTAACGAATGGAATAAAAGATAAAAAGTCAAAGTGATTGAGTCGAAGTGTAAAGTGTGTCTGTGGGTCGTAGAGTAGGAGAAGTCTCTGTGGCTGAGTGTGCAGAGGCCTAGTAGTCCGCAACTGAGTGGGTGAACCCCTGCAGTTGAATGCGCAGGGAGGGTCGAGTCTCTAACCGTTGGAGAATCAATAAAGAGAAGTTTTTCTATAATTATGTGTATATTTTCCTAGTTTAATGCATGATTGGATATAATTTGCAAGTATACTGTTTATTTACTGTCTGAATCTGTATGAATGTTTTGTATTGTTAAGTATAACTTAAGCCATTTAAGTAGGCTAAGGTGCGTAATTAATATTGGAAGATAAATGAGATCTCAGGTAATAGCGCAGAGCGCGGCACAACCCCTAGTTAGGGCTGCGTGAAGGCAGGTTTCAAGCCGTGAAGAACGGAAAGTGGGCGAAGCCACCAATGTGCAGGAATAAACAAAGGACCAGTCAAACCTCTGAGACATCTCAAAGGTGTGGAAACCTAGTTCTAGCACCATCCCATACTACTTCGAGTGAGGCCTCAAACCACGCTCCACGGATTGTTGCCAAAAGGGCGAGTAGTAGAGGGATTTGTTTAGCTAATTAGCTCTGAACGTGGGTGAGACCCCAACAAGCCAACTCCTCCATTTAAAACGTAACTTCCTCCGACCATTGTTGATGAACTTTGTATAATTGACGTTTCTTGAATACCCTAAAAAATAGCTTAGATATTGAATATCTATATGGACATGCTTCTATCCTAGTAGTATGCATCGAAATACATACTTCTAGTTATATAGATAAGTTATCTATGTAATGAGCTTATCAAACAATCCATCATAAAGCTGACCTTTTTAACATATACACTTTCATACATATGAACAAAACCTGTGACTAATGTTCTTGAAGCACCGAAGGAGAACAAGACCCATCAACATTTAATAGAGTCACATAAAAAAATCAATGATGTGTTCTCTCGGCACCGAAAAACATTGAGAACCGTTAAGTTGAAGATGCTTTTCTGCTCATCAACTTGTATTTCATATAATTACAATAAAATGATAAATTTACACATCGAACCTTAAAAACATTGAACCAAAATTGCATTAGCGGATTTGGTCACCTCATGTAACTGAAGCCTTTGTCACCGGTACCCAATAAATTTAGATGATAAATATTATAGCTCCTCCCACGGTTCCGCGTGATAAAGCGTAGTAGGGCCCGGTATGAGAAATTATCTGTGATGTGGAACAGCCTATTGCGAGCCTGCTGGCCCACCCAGTGTCGGACTCCCAGGCCTTTCACACCCTCCACGGGTACTTTTGCGCATGCCTGTACCGTCTCGTCCAGATTTGGGAGGGAGTGTAATAAATCTCGACATCGAAACCAACCCCAACATTTGCAGCTCACAATCTGTCGCATGGTCTCTTCTCTAAACTAAATCACCTTTTTTGCACAGAGTAAGAGGTTATTCACAAAGAAAACTGTTATGAGAAAATGCAGTAACGGGAAAAAATATTCAACGGATTCCCTCGAGGAATCTAGTCACGCAGACCACAATCCCACTAATTGTAGAAAGTTTCCTTTAGCTTTTATCATTTTTATTAAGGTGGTATGTGCTATTAGAAAGGGGACAATCTTCCCACTAACACAAGCTCGTTTTGTTTCTGACACTGAATATGGCCGTGATAGCGATGCTAGCTCCTTCCTCCAATCACAACTCTTCCGTGGACAATGGCTCTCTACAAAACATTGATACCATTGCACATTGAAACACAACAGGCGATCCGACTTTTCCGAATGCGATTTTACCTCTTCAACCTCCATCTCAAGGGATAGTGGATTTAATATTTACATGTGACATGTAGTGGCCCTTCTTACATTGAAACATGATGCACAAATTTGTATGTACGTAGCTCATAAATATTCACACATACACACTACAATATACTCACACGGAGGAAGAAGAAAAGCACACGCGAAGAAAAAAAGAATCTTCACACACGAATGTAGATCCACACAAATCAAATATTCACTCAAAACACTCAACACAACAAATTAATTATCACACTCTGCAAATTATTTTAACACGCTGTATGCTAATTTATACCAAGAATCAATCCTCGAGTCTTTGTCATCTCCCTTTTCCTCCCCTTAGGGAATGAATCAAGTCCCTGCTTTGATATGATGATAAAAATCTGAAACGATAAGCATAGAGAGAAATTGCACAACACAAATCACACACTATGATATTATGCATCACAACATTTACATATATATAAGACATAAAACACTTACTTCAACACATGTAGATCATGACTCCAATTCTATAGGAAATCAATACCTTCTACACTGATGCCTAGGGACTTATAATGACAACTACACATGACATGGAAGCATTACTTCCAACATTGCATTACGTAATAAGTATTAAAAACTATAATATATATTTATTTGAATGATGTGGGTTCATGTTTTTGAGACATATTGTCACTCGTTTGTTATGAGTTTATGGGAGAGTTCACTTGAGGTTAGCTATGAAAAGGAAGTCTTAAGTTCTAGGAGGTTTGAGCTTCAAATCTCTAGATTTATTGGTGTCTATAGAAGAGGCATAAATAGGCACCTAGACATCTAGAGATATAGTTGTAACCATGGGAATTGACCTTAAAAAAGGACAAAAAATTTAAAAAACCAACATATATAGACTCAATTTATTTCATTAAGATATGTTCAATATAAATTTAATACAAAACCAAATTATAAACATAAAAATTTTGATATAAATATTGTATTAAGAGCACTAAGGCATAATTTAGAGTTACATTATAAGGCATTATTATGTTTATTGGTATAGTAAAAAAATAAATCTTAAGAGAAAATGAGGATATATTAAGGAGTTGATCAACCTTGATCTTAAAGAGCAAATTCTCTTTCTTTAACCACATGCTCAAATAAAATTAGTCTCTTATAGGCTCTACAATCAAATAATATATTAAACAATACCAAGCTGACGGTTTTTTTGGTTCCTTTTTCTTTTTTCTTATAATATTGTGGAATCTAAATTTTGATAATATTTATAACAATACCAAATTTTCTTAACCATTAAATCACCTAAATGTTGGTGATTTATGAATTCTTCTCTTAATTTTTTTGAAGCAAATAAATAGCATTTTAAAGGATAGAAAATAACTTAACACGTGTTTTTACTCAAAAATTTGTAGAGAGAATACACAATAGCTTTTATCATGGTCCATTTCTAGTTAACATATAGAGAAAATGTATTAGGGGAGCCCACTCCTCCTTCAGTGTGTACACTCCAAAGACAAGTTATGTTTATTTTATTATTTAGAGAATGGAAGGAGACCCAACCTAGTGGTGGAAACTATTATGGAAGATCAAATGCCCAACCAAATCCCAACTATTTATGCGGTGTTTGCTAAAAAATAAGGTCTCAACGTAGGACAAAATGCAAAAAAAAAGAATTTTGAAGGTTATAGCTAGCGCTTTTTATGGAAGGCAAATTATGAGTTATTTCGACATCTTTTCATTGAATTTCCTTTTAGGAAACAAGTTTGGGCTATGCTCATGACACAACTTTCATTTTCTTCCACTTGATCTAGAAGCAATATGTTGGAGGTCTGATCTTCCTTGTTAGGTAATAGCTCATTGAGAATTTACAGAGTAGTGCCTCTAATTTTGTGCTAGCGAATTTGGCTTACAATGAACACATCACTTTTTCAGGACTCCCCTTCTTGTGGAGACTGTACTGCTTCTCAAATCATTGCAATATTCACAAATATTCTAAAAATATCCATGGTATGTGAACCAAGAATACTCACTTAGAAAGAATAACAAAAATATCCTCTTTCTTGTGGAGACTGTATTGCTTCTCAAATCATTGCAATATTCGTAATATTCTAAAAATATCCAAGGTATGTGAACCAAGAATAGTCACTTAGAAAGAGTAACAAAAATATCCCTTGGGCTTTCTATGACGGTGCATCTCAAGAAGAGGATAGAATGTTTGGGGAGGGTTTTGTCCTCTATTTTAATGATTGTTGTTACTTCTCAATGGATATGGGCCCGAGACATGATCATAATAATGTTGTAGAACTTATGACTCTTAAGATGTTACTCCTCCTTGCAAAAGAAAAAGGATGTGTATCTCTCCATTCTTTTAGGGACTCCATGCTTGTAATTAATTAGCTTTCGAGAGTCTAAAAGTATCACAACTGAATTTTTATTTCATTCGCTGAGAAGTTGCAACTTGTTCAAGTTACTTTTCATAATATCTCTTACACGAATCAACTTTGAAAAGAAGGCATTATGAAGGGTTTTCGGTAGTGGTTAATAAGGAAAGAAAGGAAGCTAAAATTTCTGAATTCTACCATTGTTGTTTCATAAATATTTTTCAGATTCAACCATTTTGATATAACATTTTGATTTTGATGAAAGGCCTTTCAAGTCTTATGTGTATGTATATATGTTGGAAAATTTTGTTTTCAATATGTCAACATGTATTTTTCTTTCTAGTGGTGTTCAAAACACCTGATCTACACAAAACCTATCCTCACTTATGGATTGCATTGCAGAATGCATCAACAAAATATAATTTTGTACCATTTTTTCTAATAAAATAAAAATGGTTTTTTTTTAAATAAAAAAAAACGTATATTTTGTACCATTCTCAATAAAACAAAATTACTTTTTTTAAAGAAAAAACAAACTTAGACCTTTCTTTTATAACGTTCAATAAATTTTTTAATTTGGTTTAGTAAATAATAATAATATACAAAATATTTATATCAATAACATACTAAAAAAACCAATTTCATTATTAAGGAAATAATAAATTTAAAATCCAAATATGAAAATACCTTCTTCTTTTTTTATCTTAATACTCAATTTTTTTTTTTAATTGTTTTTTGTTAAAACAAATGTTTTTTTTTTTTTAAGAATTAGAATGAATTATTTACATTTATATTTATTACATCCAAAAATATGACCATATTATAGTGAGTTATCTAACAAATAAAGGATAAAAATATATGGAAAGTAAATTAGAATATGCAAACAAAGTAGTCTAGTTACATATAAAGACATCTACAGTAGAATATTAATTACACCAATTATTAAGTTCAACTACTTAATTATGTAGTGGATAGGTGTGTTTATTTTGGAATAGAACTTGCAAATTTCTAGTTCATTTATCAATAATCATCACTTAGATGGTAGAGATTTAACTTTTATAAAATATTGTAAAATATTCTTGATAATAACAAAGTTGAAATTTATGTTAAAAGCAATTATCTCATTCTTTCAGTTTAACTAAATTGATTAACTAAAGAAAAATATTATATGACTAAGTGATATTAAATAAGTTAGGGTTATCTAGACATATCATATTCATAAACCATAATAGAAACTCATAATAGCTTTGTTAGCTTCCTATACCAATAGGTTTCATTTTTCATGATTGACTAGAGAAGTGCCAAATATGTTCATCCTTTCCATGCTGCAAAGGTTCAATATTTTGTAGAATTTCACTATGTATAGGTGGTTTACTCTTGCCTCAGTTGATGAATAGCGAGACAGTCTAATCCTGGCTAGATCATGTTTGAATTTACTTGTCTTAGAATAGAGAATAAAGGTTGGCACAAATAGTTCAAGCTTGGCAGACAAGTAGTTAGGTAGAGAAGCAAAGGGTCTCAACAACTTAATATGAGCCCTGGAAGAGATAAGGGTAGACTTAGATATGAGGGTAGCTAAAAGAAAAGAGAAGAATCAGGGTTTGCTAGTTAAAATGCACCCAATGAAAATGAAGAAAAGATGTTATGTGTACTAGGCTGGGTAGGCAGTTTTGATGTTGTAGAAGCAGGCTTATGAGCAATTTGGTCCTATTGCAACAGGTTTAATCTCATAAATACCATAAGGTGCTATGGCAAGGTGGTTACAAAATAAGGGAGCATGACTAATTTCCCTCCTCATTTTTCCAAAAAATACTTACTAACATCCCCCCAAGGATAATGAAATCTGCTCACTGCCCTTAGTCCACTTCATTTCATGGAAAAAACCAAGTGAAACTGTGTTTTCACCTAGGCAAAACAAGTCACATTTCTTGTGTAAAATGTTTCTATTCCTTTTTGCCAAATTTCCTAAACTTCATAAATTGATATCCTTTCACTCCCCCCATGCCTAAGTTTCCATTCTATAAACTTAGCCTTCATCCATACATATCCATTCCACATAGTCATATTAACCTACTAACACTATTATATAGCTCCTATGTGAATATTTCCCCTCCTTTACTATGTAAAAATACACAAAATCCCTAAATATCTAATACCCCGACCTTTGGCTAACTGTAAGCTATATTTCAAATTTTTGTAGGGAGTTATTGGTCCACCTGGGGCCAATAACAACCCTCCACATGCCCCATCGGGACTTGTTTAGCTTCTGGCTAAATAAATAGCCAAACCCGCATATTTTACCCCCAAAACCCATTTAACCAAAGTCTGATAACCAGCGGGTCCCCCACTGATAAACCGTTGCTACCTCCATCACCCGCTAACCATCCGATCGTCGCTGACAGATCCAACAGTTATCGGCGATATCAGAAGCCCTCATATGCCGAACGATAGTGTCTGGGGGATGGGCAGTATTTCTGCCATACCGAGGATGCGTGTCAGGCACCCGACGTGTTTGGAGCCCCCTCCTCCAAAACCATTTGCCTCCGAAGGCAGTGCGGGGAATATCGCTTACCACCCCACCACCTCCCCACTGATGTCATGCCTACATCATCTGATGACGTCACCCCATTTCCGCCCCTCTATCTGCTGACGTCACCTGCCATGTCATCGTCTGTACACCGCTAAAACAGGTATTTACACAAATTTTCTCCACAACCCTGTTTTTCATTGGTTTTCTCTGTAAAATTTCCCACAGAACCCGTAATTTGAAGAAGAAACACTGTGTTACCCACCATAACCTCTGTCTTGCCAAAATTCACCATAAATCTGCACACTGAGCTAAAATTGAGCTCGTTTGGCCTTGCAAATTCTCCAAGGAACCCCGAAAACTGCCTTTTGCCCACAATTGTCACCCATTGTGCCAAAGAAGCCCACAGGTCCTGTCTCTCCAACTAATTTCTGTCCACGGAGCTAAATACAAGCCAAGAAACCAGTTTCACGGTGAAATTCCCAGAGAAAATCCACAGAGCCATTATTTTACCTGTTTTGCTTACAGAGAGCCAAAAAATTCCAATTTGAAAAAGCAAAAGAATTGAGCTATGGAAGGTCCAGTAGCCTTGAATATCACTCCTCTTAATGCACCCCACAAGGAATTGGAACATTTGCCCTTAGGTGATAAAGGTTATCTAATCCAAGACTTAGTAGGCTACCAAAACCATGTGCAAGCAGTCTATGACCTCAGAAACAATTACCTAAGCCAAAATGATGTATATGGCATATGGGAATCAAATCTACCCATATACTACCTCCCCTCTGTCAATATTTTCCCTGAGATAATTCACCTCTGCTGTGAGAACTATGAGCCAACTAAAAGGAAGTTAATACTCCATCTGGAACGACCCTCTTTCATATTACTCCTAACTCCATAAATCAAATTTTGAACTTCAAACCAACCCAGATCCAGTTTCCTCTTACTATGAAATTCTTGCTTGATGAAGATCCCAAACTCTCCAGCTCAGAGATAACCAAAATTGCTCAAGTATTTATGAGAGCAGATTGCCAGCCTAAGGAGCCTCCTCCTTTTCACTATGCATCTTTCAATGAAGTGGGTAGATTAGTTGTTGATATGATATCTTTTGTTTTGGGGTTCAAGACAAGTGAACATATTGATGAAACTATATTGGTTTTGATGTCTATATTTACCCCGGGGCAGCCCCCTGCAGTCAAATACAACTATGCCAAATTTATTGCCAACAACATACATGACCAATTGTTGAATCTAGACAGGGAGGAAATCTTTAAATATTAATCCTATATCTATCATCTGTTCTTATATTATCAGCCAGATATTTTCCACTTCCCCATTAGAAACTTGGACCATAAAGGGGAAAATAGGTCTGTGATTTTTTGGACCTCAATCTTTCATGAAGTCCGTAGCTATCCCTACTCTTATTGTGAGTTTATTGATATGTTTGTATATCCAATCTCTTCTCTCCTGATGAGAACTCCTCCACCTAGACTGACATATGATATGAAAAATATACTACAGCTCTCCAAAAACTATAAAATAGGTGACTGGTACTTTTACCAGAATCACACTATCCTCAGGATATATGGCTGTGAGTTATGCCCCTACAGGCTGCCTAGATATGTGCCAACGAGACTGTTTGCCTTGGAATATTTCAGGAAATTCATCAATTTAGCTTTGACTCACTTCCATAACACAAAGAAAAGGACCAATTGAAAATGAGAGACCAGTTAGGCCCCTATGTCATGAACAAGAAAGATGGATGGAAGGATGCTGATGAAATATTGGGTCAAACACTCACACTCAAGAGAAGCTTTTGGTGGGTACCCTATGACCAAAACGAATTTATCAATGCTGGAAGGATAAAATATAGGCTGGCACCCTATGAACATTGCAGCATCCCTGAAATAGAACAGTTTGCCAACCAAGATGAGTGGTTGGAGGACACACTAGTTGAAGAGCTCATTGAGGAAGAGAAAATGGAACAAATTATGAGAAATCTAGAAAAAACTCTTGACTTAGATTCTTTTGGGCAGGTATCATTCAAAATACCACATCAAACCAAGGAAGGCTCATCAACTGCTACAACTTCACAACAAGTTGCCCAAGAAAGGACTACACCAACGGCAGGGACAACAAAGGGCAAGGGGCTAGTAGTTACAGAGCAAGAAACAATGGAAGAACAACCAACTATCTCAAAGGAACACAGTCAAGGGAAAGCCCCTTCACTATAGGCAGAAGCACCAGAAGTACCAACACTGCAGACTCCTCTTCCTGAGGAAAGAAGTAAGAAAAGAGACCGAGAAGAGACCACACCTGCAAGTGGGTCAACAGAACAGCAAGAGGCCAAAAGACAAAGGGTATATCTCTACCTGAAGAGGACATTGTGGAAGAAATCACAGAGAGCACAAGAGGAGAGAGGGCCATCAGCCAACATACATCCACCAGCTCTCACAGGCGAGAAGTGGAGAGGCAGCATGGACTGGAAATCTCTTCCTCGAGGACGCAAACTAAGAAACGATCTGACATTAAACAAACATTCATGGAGACTAAGGCCCAAAATGAGTCATTGAGAATTCAGCTGTATGATCAATTTCTCAAAATGACACCCTCGAAACAGCAAAGACTAATGGCAGCTTATGACATTAAGGAGGAGAAGATGATTTTAACTCATTTTAAGCCTAAGGTTCAGCAACCACAGTCTGCAACTGACTACATTAGGACCAATCTAGAGGTCCTTGCAAAAGATATACACCCAATGGACCAAATAGAATTGCACGAACAAATGGGTGAAATGGTCTATGCTACATTGGCAGACAAGGAAATGCTGGCCCACCAATTGAAAGAGTCATTAAGTAATACATCAGCTTAATTGGATTTGGAGAAGATCCCTTCTCTAGCCAAAGACAACAGAATAAAGACTCTGGAAGAAATAATTATTGAGCTAGGACATGATCCCAAGGATGCCAAGGGAATCAAAGCACTGATAAAGAAGAAGGACGAAGATATTGCTGCCCTTAGGAAGCAATTGAAGCTGCCTGTCATCAGGCATCCACAAACAACAGAACTGGCACAGGAAAAGGTAGAAGAAGATGTGATGGATTTGTTGATGAGAATGAATCAAAGGCTAATGCAAACAGAGCAAGAGTTGGAGAAGGCATTGCAAGCCAAGCAGGGAGAGTCGACCTCCCAGCCGCCTAAAACAGCTCCAACAATTATCTCTGCTCCCCCCTCAGTCATAGCAGCAATCCCTCCCACTGAGCCAACATCAACAACAGCTACAATAGCTACAGATGCTACAGTAGCAGCAACAACAAAGCCAGAGACCAGCATGAGGATGGAAGAAGTGATGAAGGTAGTGAAAGAGCTAGAAGCTCAAATGTTAGAGCTCAAAGAGGGAAAAGAAAGACTAGCCAAGCTAGAGGTGAGCTATAAAAAGTCAAAAATAACAGTGGCGGAGAAAACCAGAGAGGTAAACGGCCTGGAGAACAAGGTGAAATCATTGGAAAAGGATCTCACCTTGCATAAACCTCTAGCAAAAATTAAAATGATTTTGTGGACCAAGATTGGCTAGTCTCTTACTGACCAATGGAAATCAATTCAAACAATCCATGAACAAATTGAATTGATAGAAAGGACCCAAGTGGAAATTCAAAGGGTCAGGGCATCATTGGGAAATATGCCTGAGCAGGCCAATAGGTTGATCCATTTTTTGAATACCCATACTAAAGAACAGCTAGCAGCTTTGGAGATCACGGACAGGATAGGCACCATTTTGATAGTAAAAAAGGTGCTGACAATGAGAAATTTTGTACAAACGTTGGAAAGGAAGTGCCAAGAGATGCAGATGCACATTAATGCCTTCACAAAGAAGTTCAGAGTCTTGCAGTAGAAGGGTCTACCCAGTTTACTGACCAACAATCAAAAACTGTTATCACATCAACAATATGCTCACAGGGTAAACATGTATGTTACCAATCAGATCACAGCATCATCCAACACTTCAGAAGACACAGCACCTCCCTCCAGACAATGTTTATATGACAAATTGGAAAATTTGTTTTATATTGAACATGAAATAAATCATCTTTTTGAAGTCAAGCCCAACTTTTATAGATATACTGAGGCTGATGAAACACTTGTAAAAATACAAAGACATGAGTTGCCTACAGACCAATGGTGGCAGAGTATGCTGGAAATTTTACCTAGGTAATCTAGATCCTTCTGTCTGTCCACACTTGGTCAAATAACAAGACTCGTGGCAGATATAGAGGAAGGAGGTCAAGCGAGGAATAACACGTGTTAAAGCCGAATCAAGAGCAGGTAAAAGGATCAGGACAACAACGCAAGAATGCAAAGTAAAGACACAGCTACCAACCGACTTCCTGGATTGAAAAGTCAAAAATATCTTATCAGTTTAAGCAACCACCATAGCCACAATTACTCCTACATTTATTTCTGCATTTATTCCCTTGTTAGAGTAGGTGAAGGAAGTTATTGCTTCATATCTTATCCACAAGATATTTTGTAACTCTCTTTTTGTATAAATACCTCCCCAAGGAATGTATTCGGGGTTGGTGATTTTACTCTTTGGACCACGTTGTAACTCTGATATTTTTTAATACAAAGGCTGTTGAAGTGCACTGCTACTGGACTGTCTGAATGTGGATTTGATGTTCTCGGCTCTGCTACAGAATTCCTGTGTCTTTCTATGGATCAATAAGTAGTTCAAACTTTGTTTTCTGTTTTCTATGTTTGCAAATTTCATATATGTTTCATAATCTTAGCAACAGGGAAAAAGAATAGCCCAGAACTTGTTTAAATACACTCTGTGTTCAATTCCTGTTGTTATTTATGTTTTCTTCAGAATTAGGATAAACATAAATTCTTAGATGCTTCTGTTCCCACTGATTCTTTCACTTTGAAGATTGCCAAGGAATTCTTTACTGCTCCTTCATGATATTCATGCACTTTCCCTCTGCCATCATGATGAAGTATTCTTGACTACCCTTCACCCACTGGCTTACATTCCATCAATTTCTAGATTCCAATATTGTTCCAATATTGATTATCTTGCTCTGTAGTATTGCCTTTTATCACAGAAACATAGTCAGTAGTCCATCGTCATAAACTCCATTAGCCCAATGGAATAAACTGTTTTAGACTTGCATCCCAGCTCCGTTTAAAATTGCCATCGAAACAAACTCAAAACAAAACTCTGCACATCATAACTAGCATAAAATACTTCAAAAAACAAAGTTAAATTATAAAGAGAGAGCCCTCTCTGGATGTAGTTTAGCTAGAAATTGCATCTAAAAGATTGTTTGGTGGTTACCTCGATCATATTCCCTTTTCTCACAAGTTTTGGGGAACAACCTGAGTGATAACATCATTGGCGACTCCGCTGGGGAACTGAATGAATGCTTGTTACTACTGTCTAATCTCTAAAGCTACAGATGGAGCATGAAGCTAGCCAGGCAGCCTTTGAAACTGTCTTTGCCATGCAATCACAAGAGTAAATAAAAGCTACTTCAGTCTAACTCCAGTTTAGATTTAGATTTTAAACAGCTGTCTCAAAGATTTGTTTGGCCATCCTTGTCTTAAACCTACCTGAAGGAAAGCCTAACTCCTCCTACTTTTCAAGAGCTTCCTTCAAGTTATTGTCAAAACTTGTATCCTCCAAATATTCCCAGAAAATACCCAAAACAGACTTTAGAAGTTGGCTCCAAAGAAGAAAACTCGTTACACAAGGTGAAACCGAGACCCGAATCCTCCAGCTATTTTTGACAATCCAAATTTGATTCCTAAGAGCCTTAGGAAACCAGAAAATCAAGAGAGTTCTGCTGATTCAAATCTTGAAACACCCCAGCAGAAACCTATTCAAATTAAACCTACTACAACAAAATATCAAGCCCTTCTTGCTGTTGTTGTAGCTTCTTCTAGTTCACCTTTATCACTCCAAAATCTCTCTTCCACCCCTGCATCCACAACACTTATCTCAGCTGCTATCCCTGTGCTTCGAGTTGTCCCACTTTTCCCTGCTAATATGGCAAATCGATATGCTCCCCTGTAGTTTCCTGCCAATCCAGGGGCTATGCCACAAGATTATCAGGGAAAAATTACCTATTTTGATGGTACTGGCACTTACACTGCTCAACAACATACCAAGAAGATGACAGACTATTTTGAAAACTATGAGATTGATGATGATGATGTCAGGATGAAAATTTTTGTCCAGAGCTTAATCGGTGATGTAAGGACCTGGTTTAAGTCACTCCCTACAAATACAATAGCTAATCCAGATGCCCTTTATCAGAATTTCCTAAACAGGTGGGAAAAGAAAAAAGACCCTTTACACATCTTAACAGAATATGAGAACTTGAAGAGAGGCCCACAAGAAAGTGTCCAAGATTATTGTGCCAGATTCAACAATACCTACCTTTCTATCCCAATAAATCTTAGACCACCACCAGAGATAGCATTGATCAAATTACCTGATGGATTTAACTTAGACATGGCTTACCAGCTCAGGGAGAGAGCTCCTCCTAGACTTGAAGATATGCAGAGCATAGCTGTGAGCGTTGAAGCCAATCTAATTTCTAAACGAAATCAAGCTAGATCTGAAAGAAGAACAACTTTCAAAGAAGAACCCTCTGCCTTTGAAAAAAAACTTGACGCAATCATTAAAGGCATGGACAGGCTGGGAGATAGAGTGGAAACTATTGAGAGGAAATCTTCATGGGAAAGCCAACCAAACAGCAATGCAAGAAATCCAAACTTTAGAAAAAATCAAAACCCCAATGTAGGAAAACTTGGTCCAGACCAAAACATAAGGCCCCCTTCCAAGAAAAATATGTAGAAGCCTCCACATCTAGTGAACCAACAGAGGACCCCCACATTAACCTAATGGGTCTCAATAGTGGCCAACCAATTTTCCTAACTCAGGATGATCAAGAGGCTCATACTCTTAGTTAGTTTCAAATGAAATCAGGGGAATCCTTTGATTTTAAGCATGGGTATGATACAGCTGTGTATGAAGTCCACAAGCAGTACAACTTGAGAAGTGGGAGAATAGACATCCCTGATGATCCCAAGCAGAAGACAATCAAGCAACCTACCAAAACCAAACTCAAGGACTCTCATATACCAATTATCCCTAAATCAACTTCCAATCCAAATAGTCCAACAGTTGAAGATGTTTCAGATAAATATAAATCAAAACAGTGCCCTACATCTGTTTCTCCACTCAAAGAAATTGTAGAGGAACCTTTGGAAGATGGTGAACAAGTAACTCCAGTTCATCATAACATTCCAGTAAAAGAGGCAGTTGTTGAAAACTTAGTTGAAAAACACAACCTTGCTGCCCAAAATGTCAAAATACAAACAAAAAAACCCTTTAATATGGACGCTGAAATAAGTAAGTTAAAAGTATCCATCCCATTATCTGAATTGGCTAGGCATGAAGTTTTTAGAGAATAAATCAGCAGATCATTACAAATTTCAGAAAACAAAGATTCAGTGAACATCCTTGATGATCAACCAGAACTTATATTTGGCCCTGAAGCAAATGGTAAATCAGTAGATGGAGGAGTCCCTCCCTTCTATGTAAGTTTCAACGTTCATGACAAGGTTCTTCACAATGCAATGTTTGATTAAGGAGCTTCCCATAATCTAATGCCAAAATTTGTCATGGAAAAGTTGGACCTAGATATCACAAGGCCATACAAAGACCTATTTTCCTTTGATTCCAGTCAGGTTCGGTGTCTAGGCTTAATCAAGGATCTGTGTGTGTCAGTAGTCCAATATCTAGCCAAGACAATTTTCATGGATGTGGTGGTAGCTGATATACTACCCAAGTATGGAATGTTGTTATCTAGATCTTGGGGTGCCAAGCTACAAGGATCTTTGCAACTAGACATGTCTTATGCCACTATCTCAGTCTTCCGCCAGCCTAAGAGGCTATACTGAGAAACTTTGATGAAGTATGTGGTAAGTAGTCAAGAAAAACCCCAAAACTTTCCCATTTATTCTATGCATTCAGACATGGAATCTTTTATCTTGTACACACCGAGATTCAAACCCCAATTGATATTAAAATTGTGGCTTTAAGTCAAGATAAATTCCTAGACAAAGAATCCATAGTTCAGATTCAAGAAGTCTTGGAAAAAAATAAATTCACAGTAACACATGAGGAATCCCATGAGACTGAAAATACAAGTATTCCTGCTGAGTAAATTGAAAAGGCTCCTAATACTAGTTCAAATCAAGAAAACCTATGGTATCTAGATTTTGATGGATCTGTTAATAAGCTAGGAGCAGGGGCATGGGTTTGGATACATAATATGAAGGATGACCACGCTGAGGGACATGCATTTAGATTGAATTTTAGGTGCACTAACAACATGGCCGAATATGAACCCCTCCTCTTAGGGCTCAAAGTGATCAAAAGCTTAAGTGCAGCTTGAATATCAATTTGGGGAGATTCTGACCTCATCATTCAACAAATAAAGGGTAACTTCATTACAAATGATCTTAGGCTGAGATCATATAGAGCTGCTACAATGGAAATTCTCAACACCTTTCTTGAATCCCAATTGACCAAGATTCTAAGGAATCAAAATCTGCATGCTCATAGTCTAGCAACCTTTGCAAGCACTTGTAAATTTCCATTTAAGCCCAATCACCGATTCATTGCCGAAATCAAACACAGACCCGTTGTACCAGATAATGTCAAAAACTGGCAGGTGTTTGAAAATGACACACAAATCAACAATTTCCTAACTTTGAAAGAGGAGCTCTCAAGCACAAAAATGGAGTCCAACACAATAAAAGCAATCAAATAGACAAAGTTGAAACACATATCTCTGCTGAAATAGCAAACCAAATTCTACATCCCACTAAGTTCACCAAAACAGATTTGCAAGAACTTCATGAAAAATAAGATGAGGATGCAATTGCAGCAGAGTGTGAAGTCATTGAGTTGAAGGATAATTTCCTACCCACATGCCTCACTCCTTTAGAGGACATTTTTGACTCAAATGACATCTCTAGGAAACCTAAAATGCAACCATTAAACACAGAAATTGAGGACTGTAATTTAGGAACTGAAGAAAATCCAAAAATGATAAAATTTTCTAAAGCTCTGCCTCCTGACTAAAAACTCAAGTATATTGAACTATTCAGAGAGTTTCAAGATGTCTTTGCATGGAGTTATGAGGACCTAAAGTCCTATGATACTGCAGTCATCCAACACACCATACCTCTCAAAGAAAACCAAAAACCTTTCAAACAGAAACTTAGGAGGTTCAACCCTATGCTGCTCCCTTTGATTGAAAAAGAAGTTAAGAGAACATACGAAGCTAGAATTATAGCTCCAATCAGATTTTCAGAATGGGTTTCAAATTTAGTGCCCACTAGAATGAAGACAGGGGAGATCAGGCTGTGTGTTGATTTGAGAAATTTGAACAAAG
Organism: Pinus taeda; assembly: GCA_000404065.3. NCBI lineage: Eukaryota > Viridiplantae > Streptophyta > Pinopsida > Pinales > Pinaceae > Pinus > Pinus taeda. The sequence goes on from APFE031485618.1 coordinate 112,543, forward strand.
TATCTTTAAAGGATAATTACCCTTTACCCAAAATGGATCACATTCTGCAAAGGGTAGTGGGTTCTTCAAGGATATCACTGTTAGATGGATTCTCAAGCTTCAATCAAATCCTAATGCACCCAAATTACCAAGATAAAACTGCTTTCACAACCCCTTGGGGGACATTCAAATATGTGAAAATGCCTTTTCGACTCAAGAATGTAGGAGCAACTTTTCAAAGAGCCATGGATATTGCTTTTGCTAAGGAAATCCATGACTTTTTAGTCATTTACCTAGATGACCTTACAACTTTCTCCAAATCAGATCAAGAACACCTAGATCATCTCACGCAAGTATTCTTAATTTGCAGAAAATATGCTATATCATTAAATCCAAAGAAATCATTGTTTGGCCTAGAAGAAGGAAAATTATTGGGCCATATCATCTCTAAAGAAGGCATTAGAATTGATCCGGATAGAATACAAGCTATCTTGCAAGTCCCTCACCCTAGAAACATTAAAGAATTACAAGCGTTTTTAGGGAAGATCAATTTGCTAAGAAGATTCATACCAAATTTGGCCGAGCTAATAAGATTGCTGAACAACATGCTCAAAAAGACTCCAAGTGTAAGTGGACGACAGAAACTAAGCAAGCCTTTGAAGAAATAAAAAAGGCTTTGACTCAAACACCAGTCCTCACAAGCCCCAATTTTGACAAGGACTTTATCATATTCTCATTTGCATCAGAACACATAATTGCTGTTGTTTTGCTCCAAAAGATGACCAGGGATGTGAAAAACCCATAGCCTTCTTCAGCAAAGCCCTTAGAGATGCTCCACTCAAATATTAAATCATGGAGAAACAAGCATATGCACTTGTAAAGGCTATTAAGGACTTTAGAGTTTACATCTTGTACTCTCAGGTGATTGCTTATGTGCCTAACATTGTTGTTAAAGACATCTTGACCCAAGAAGGAATTGAAGGTAAAAGGGGCAAATGGATAGCTAACATACTAGAATATGACATTGAAATTAAACCAACAAAACTGATAAAAGGACAAGGACTAGCTAAACTCATGATTGTAACTAACTTTCAAGCCCTTGACATAAATCAACTCGATAATGAGCACGAGATGGTGACTTCACAGATTAATCAAGCCTTTTTACAATCACCTTGGTACGCTAACATATCTTTTGTATTATTAAACCTGCAAGCTCCTCCAGGATTATCCAGACTAAGAAAAGATTTTTGAAAATGAAAGCTTCCAAGTTCTGCATTTTAGATCATGCTCTCTTTTGGAAAAACCATGAAGGTGTTTTATTAAATTGTTTAATCAAAGAAGAAATTGACAAAGTACTTAAAGAATTTCATGCAGGGGATTGTGGTGAACATTTATATTGGAAATCAACTGCTGATAAAATCCTAAGGGCTAGATTTTATTGGCCCACCCTATTTTCTGATGTGAAAAAATATGTAACTTCTTGCCACAAATGCCAAATTTTTAAAGGCAAGAAAAAGTTGTTGCCTCTGCCCCTCAAGCCCATTTCCACTGAAAAATCATTACAACAATGGGGTTTAGACTTCATTGGGGAAATCCACCCTTCATCCTATGGCTAGCACAAATGGATTTTGACTGCTACAAACTATTTTACCAAGTGGATAGAGGCCATCCCTTGTAGGCAAGCCAATGACTCAGTAATCATGCAATTCCTTGAGACCAACATCTTGTCTAGGTTTGGCTTCCTGGAGAAAATTATTACAGGCAATGTTGTTGCCTTTAAGTCTAAGAGAATGATTAATTTCTGTCATAAATACCACATTTCCTTGGGCCATTCTACAGCCTATTTCCCTCAAGGTAATGGCCTAGCTGAATCCTCCAACAAGAGCTTGATCAACATCATTAGGAAAGTCTTGGAGGAGAACAAGAAAAATTGGCATAAAAAGCTTGTAAATGCACTATGGGCAGACAGATTGACCATTAAGAGATCTATTGGGACCAGTCCCTATCAATTGGTTTATGGAATCGAGGTAGTATTCCCTTCTTCTTTGGGAATCCCAGTGATAAAGTTGCTACAAGAGATACAAGCAGAACCTAATGATATTCAGAGAAGGATCAATCAAACTATTCACTTGCAGCAGAGTAAGTCTATCATAGAGCTCAAGTTCTATAAGAAAAGCTTAAAAAGATATTTGATAAAAGAACCAAAGCAGAGGATTTTTTCATTGGAGATAAGGTTTTAAAGTGGGATTCCAGAAGAGAAGATAGGGGAAAACATGGAAAATTTGATTTCTTATGGAGAGGACCGTTTATCATTCAGACTGTACAAGGAAACAACACTTATTTTTTGAAAAGCCTGGATGGTACAGAGGCAGATGATGGACCAGTTAATGGCCGAATGCTGAAGAATTATTTTGGGCCACTTTGTTAAAGATAGTAGCACTTCAATTTGTACATAGTAGTGTTTACTTTCTGTAGTTTATTACAGCAATAACATATGGAATAGGTTACAACAAATTTTGAGGAAAAGAACAAGGAATTGTGCCTCCTTTGGGTATTGCATTTTAAGCCCATCAGAAGAATCTAAAGAAGCAGACTTGAGAGTTGTGAAAATGATGAGAAAAAATCAAACAGAGTACCCAAAACAGAGCTGCAATGATTGGAATGAATTCATGAGAAATACAAACATTACAGAGGAACCATTTTGCAAACAGCAAAGGATAAATTTCAGAATACAACAAGAACTGAATATAAGGCCATCTCACCTGATGTTCTTGACTTTTCACTAGGAAAAGCCATCCCCAAGTGGAGCCACTATTAGTTTCCTATACCAATAGGTTTCATTTTTCATGATTGACTAGAGGAGTGCCAAATATGTTCATCCTTTCCATGCTGCAAAGTTCAATATTTTGTAGAATTTCACTATGTATAGGTGGTTGACTCTTGCCTCAGTTGATGAATAGCCAGACAGTCTAATCCTGGCTAGATCATGTTTGAATTTACTTGTCTTAGAATAGAGAATAAAGGTCTCCACAAATAGTTCAAGCTTGGCAGACAAGTAGTTAGGTAGAGAAGCAAAGGGTCTCAACAGCTTAATATGAGCCCTGGAAGAGATAAGGGTAGACTTAGATAGGAGGGCAGCTAAAAGAAAAGAGAAGAATCAGGGTTTGCTAGTTAAAATGCACCCAATGAAAATGAAGAAAAAATGTTAGGTGTACTAGGCTGGGTAGGCAGTTTTGATGTTGTAGAAGCAGGCTTATGAGCAATTTGGTCCTATTGCAATAGGTTTCATCTCATAAATATCATAAGGTGCTACGGAAAGGTGGTTACAAAATAAAGGGAGCATGACTAATTTCCCTCCTCATTTTTCCAAAAAATACTTACTAACATCCCCCCAAGGACAATGAGATCTTCTCACTACCCTCAGTCCACTTCATTTCATGGAAAAAACTAAGTGAAACTATGTTTTCAGCTAGGCAAAATAAGCCACATTTCTTGTGTAAAATGTTTCTATTCCATTTTGCCAAGTTTCCTAAACTTCATAAATTGATATCCTTTCATTCCCCCCATGCCTAAGTTTCCATTCTATAAACTTGGCCTTCATCCATACATATCCATTCCACATAGTCATATTAACCTACTAACACTATTATATAGCTCCTATGTGAATATTTCCCCTCCCTTACTATGTAAAAATACAAAAAATCCCTAAATATCTAATACCCCGACCTTTGGCTAATTATAAGCTATATTTCAAATTTTTGTCGGGAGTTATTGGTCCACCCGGGGCCAATAAAAACCCTCCATGTGCCCCATCGGGACTTGTTTAGCTTCTGGCTAGATAAATAGCCGAACCCGCATATTTTAACTCGAAAACCCATTTAACCAAAGTCTGAAATAAACCCCGCAAAACATTACAAAAAGCGATATATTACAGCGGGTCCCCCACTAATAAACTGCTGCTACCTCCATCACCTGCCAACCATCCGATCGTCGCTGACAGATCCAATAGCTGTTGGCGATATCGGAAGCCCTCATATGCCGAATGATACCGTCTGGGGGATTGGTGGTATTTCCGTCGTACCGAGGACGCGTGTCAGGCGCCTAATGTGTTCAGATCCCCATCCTCCAAAACCACTTCCCCCAAAGGCGGTGCAGGGAATACCGCTTACCACCCCACCGCCTCCCCGCTGATGTCATGCCTATTTCATCTGATGACGTCACCCCCGTTGCCGCCCGTCTATCTACTGACGTCACTTGACACGTCACCTGCCACATCACCTGCCACATCACTTGCCATGTCACCTGCCATGTCATCGTCTGTACCCCGCTACATGACAAAATTACGTCATGTTGACATCATCAGACCAAAGCGCACCAAACCCGCCAAAGTAAAAAATTTGGGTAAAAAAGGGTAAAAACGATATTTTCACTCATTTCTCTTTGTTTTCTATACGCGACCTGTGCATGCAAATTTACATCCAAAAGAGCATTCTCACCATACAGTCCACCACCCAGCAGTTTTTACTCCATAGCTCGGCCCATCGGCTCGTCTTGTCACCTGTAAATCGACCATTCCGCCGTTAAAACAGGTATTTAAACAAATTTGCTCCTGAACCCTTCTTTTCATTGGTTTTCTCTGTAAAATTTCCCACAGAACCCGGAATTTGAAGAAGAAACACTATGTTACCCACCATAACCTCTGTCTTGCCAAAATTAACCAAAAATCCACACACTGAGCTAAAATTGAGCTCGTTCGGCCTTGCAAATTCTCCAAGGAACCCCGAAAGCTGCCTTTTGCCCACAATTGTCACCCATTGTGCCAAAGAAGCCCACAGGTCCTACCTCTCCAACTAATTTATGTCCATGGAGCTAAATACAAGCCAACAAACAAGTTTCACGGTGAAATTCCCGGAGAAAATCCACAGAGCCATTGTTTTACCTATTTTGCTTACACAGAGCCAAAAAATTCCAATTTTAAAAAGCAAAAGAATTGAGCTATGGAAGGTCCAGTAGCCTTGAATATCACTCCTCTTAATGCACCCCACAAGGAATTGGAACATCTGCCCTTAGCTGATAAAGATTATCTAATCCAAGACTTGGTAGGCTATGAAAACCATCTGCAAGTAGACTGTGAGCTTAGAAACAATTACCTAAGCCAAAATGATGTATATGGCATATGGGAATAAAATCTACACATATACTACCTCGCCTCTGTTAATATTTTCCCTGAGATAATTCTCCTCTGCTGTGAGAACCATGAGCCAACTAAAAGGGTAGTTAAGACTCCATCTCGAACTACCCTCTTTCATATTACTCCTGAATCCATAAATCAAATCCTGAACTTCAAACCAACCCAGATCCAGTTTCCTCTTACTATAAAATTCTTGCTTGATGAAGGTCCCAAACTCTCCAGCTCAAAGATAACCAGAATTGCCCAAGTATTTATGAGAGCAGATCGCCAACCTAAGGAGCCTCCTCCTTTTCACTATGCATCTTTCAATGAAGTGGGTAGATTAGTTGTTGATATGATATATTTTGTTCTGGGGTTCAAGAAAAGTGAACATATTGATGAAACTATATTGGTTTTGATGTCTATATTTACCCCAGGGCAGCCCCCTGCAGTCAAATACAACTATGCCAAATTTATTGCCAACAAGATACATGACCAATTGTTGAATCGAGACAGGGAGGGAATCTTCAAATATTCATCCTATATCTATCATCTGTTCTTATATTATCAGCCATATATTTTCCAATTCCCCACTACAAAATTGGACCATAAAGGGGAAAAGAGGTCTGTGGTTTTTTGGACCTCAATATTTCATTAAGTCTACATCTATCCCTACTCTTATTGTGAGTTTATTGATATGTTTGTATACCCAGTATCTTTTCTCCTGATGAAAACTCCTCCTCGTAGACTGACATATGATATGCAAAAGATACTACACCTCTCCAAAAACTATAAAATAGGTGACTAGTACTTTTACCAGAATCACATTATCCTCAAGATATATGGCTGTGAGCTATGCCCCTACAAGCTGCCAAGATATATGCCAATGAGACTGTTTTCCTTGGAATATTTCAGGCAATTCATCAATTCAGATTTGACTCACTTCCATAGCACAAAGAAAAGGCCCAATTGAAACTGAGAGACCAGTTAGGCCCCTATGTCATGAACAAGAAAGAGGGATGGAAGGATGCTAATGAAATATTGGGTCAAACACTCACACTCAAGAGAAGCTTTTGGTGGGTACCCTATGACCCAAACGGCTTTATCAATGCAAGAAGGATAAAATATAGGCTGGCACCCTATGAACATTGCAGCATCCCTGAAATAGAACAGTTTGCCAACCAAGATGAGTGGGTGGAGGACACACTAGTTGAAGAGCTCACTGAGGAAGAGAAAATGGAACAAACTATGAGAAATCTGGAAAAAACTCTTGACTTAGCTTCTTTTGGGCAGGTATCATTCAAAATACCACAACAAACCGGTGAAGGCGCATCAACTGCTACAACTTCACAACAAGTTGCCCAAGAAAGGACTACACCAACGACAAGGACAACAAACGGCAAGGGGATAGTAGTTACAGAGCAAGAAACAATGGAAGAACAACCAACTACCTCAAAGGAACACATTCAAGGGCAAGCCCCTTCACTACAGGCATAAGCACCAGAAGTACCAGCACTGCAGACTCGTCTTCCTGAGGAAAGAAGTAAGAAAAGAGACCGAGAAGAGACCACACCTGCAAGTGGGTCAACAGAATAGAAAGAGGCCAAAAGACAAAGGGTAGATCCTCTATCTAAAGAGGACATTGTGGAAGAAATCACAGAAAGCACAAGAGGAGAGAGGCCCATCAGCCAACAGACATCCACCAGCTCTTACAGGCAAGAAGTGGAGAGGCAGCATGGAATGGAAGTCTCTCCTCAAGGTCGCAAACTAAGAAATGATCTGACATTAAATAAACATTCATGGAGATTAAGGCCGAAAATGAGTCATTGAGAATTCAGCTGTATGATCAATTTCTCAAAATGACACCCTCCAAATAGCAAAGACTAATGGCAGCTTATGACATTAAGGAGGAGAAGATGATTTTAACTCATTTTAAGCCTAAGGTTTAGCAACCACAGTGTGCAACTGACTACATAAGGACCAACCTAGAGGTCCTTGCGAAAGATATACACCCAATGGACCAAATAGAATTGCACAAACAAATGGGTGAAATGGTCTATGCTACATTGGCAGACAAGGCAATGCTGGCCCACCAATTGAAAGAGTCATTAAGTGATATATCTGTGTTGGCATTATGAGATAAGTGTTGTCCTTGATGGCAAACCTCACAGATGACAAATCGTTTTGCAGAAGGTCAGAAGCAAGGATAAGTCTACAAGAATGAAGAGAATATCAATATACGCAGGTTCATTGTGACAAAGCCGCGTATACACGCGGGTTAGGCATTACCAAGTCGCGTATGCATATGCACGCTCATTCATGCAAAGAAAAGCGTGTATATGTTGGGAAACTTACCTTTGGTCTGTGGCGGTTAGTCCTTGGAACTTGAACCTATGGTTTTGGACCATGGTACCTCGTTAGATGTGTTGATCCCTAGTATTGGATGCATGGTATTGGTTTGTCATGGTTTTGTACCATGGTATTGAGCAAGGCCTAAGACTATAAAAGGAGAAGAAGATCATTAGGCAAATGTAATTTTGAGAAAGTCTTGAATATCTGATGAAGGATGAGATCCAGTATGCAGGTTATGGGTTGCTTGATCTAAGCTAAGGAGGGATCTCACAAGTTTATGGGGAACAAGATCTAAGGATGGATCAGGGTCAAATGGTTTGAAATGAACTACCTCTATATGATTGATTATGTTTATTCTAGATCTGTATATTGACGCATGTAATGATCTGAACTGGGTATAACTTAAGTTTGAAATCGCTGCAAGTCATTATTGAATATTTATAGATCTATACGAGGGTTGGCTTTGGTAAAAGCATGTATGTACGCGGGTTTGGTATGTCCAAGTAGCGTATGCACTTTAATGCATGATTTTGATGATACAGTTGGTTCTGAATAGTGTTGCAGAGTTCAGGGTTCTGCTCTGTGTTCTGGTGACTGTTTTTGTTGACAGGGTTCAGTGATTCAGTATTGGGAGATTCAGAGATTGATAATGCTAGTGTTGATTGTTTGTGAGCTTCAATGATATTGATGGGTCCAGTATGAAAATGTGATGAAACATGGCCTTTAGATTTAGAGTTGTGCTTCTGTGTATCCAGTCTGAAAATTGATGAAACGTAGTACCTGGAGGAGAGAAGATTGTAGGTCGGCACCTACGTACTAGTATCTTAGCTAGTACAAGAACTATGGGGGTTGTAGCTCCCTTCCAGGAGAAGTTGGAGAACGAGAGAGGGTTGTAGCTCTCTACAGGTTGCAGCCTGCGTAC
>APFE031485618.1:126266-163591 GCA_000404065.3 Pinus taeda
GACTGCACCAGTACATTGTAAAAGAAGTTTCTTATTAAAGGAAGATAGAAACAAATTGCAGCAGGTGGTTTTCACCCACATTGGGTTTCCACCTTATATCATGGTGTTCATGTGTGCTCCTTGTGTGTGATGATCTGTTCTATTTATTGCGTTTGTTTACTGTTCATATGGTCAATGAAGTTCTAATGCATTATCTAAAGATCAATATGTAATAGATTATCTGACTTATAAATAATCTGGATATACGCTAGTTTCTTTAGACACAGTCGCGTATACACGCGGATATCCTTAACTCAAGTAGCGTATAGGGATCTGAGTAAGAAAATGAAAAAGTTTTACTGATCTGATAATACTGATTCACCCCCCCCCTCTCAGTATTATTTCCAACAATCCGCTCAATTGGATTTGGAGAAGATCCCTTCTCTAGCCAAAGACAACAGAATAAGGACTCTAGAAGAAATAATTATTGAGCTGGGACATGATCCCAAGGATGCCAAGGGCATCAAAGCACTGATAAAGAAGAAGGAGGAAGATATTGCTGCCCTTAGGAAGCAATTGAAGTTGCCTGTCACCATGCATCCACAAACAATAGAACTAGCACAGGAAAAAGCAGAAGAAGATGTGATGGATTTGTTGATGAGAATGAATCAAAGGCTAATGCAAACAGAGAAAGAGTTGGAGAAGGAATTGCAAGCCAAGCAAGGAGAGTCGACCTCCTAGCCACCTGAAATAGCTCCAACAATTATCTCTGCTCCCCCCTAGTCACAACAACAATCCCTCCCACTGAGCCAACATCAACAACAGGTACAAAAACTACAGATGCTACAACAACAACAACAACAGAGCCAACGACCAGCATGAGGATGGAAGAAATGATGAAGTTAGTGAAAGAGCTAGAAGCTCAAATGTCAGAGTTCAAAGAGGCAAAAGAAAGACTAGCCAAGCTAGAGGTAAGCTATGACAAGTGAAAAATAATAGTGGCAGAGAAAACCAGAGAGGTAAAGGCCCTGGAGAATAAGGTGAAATCATTGGAAAAGGATCTCACCTTGCATAAACCTCTAGCAGACATTAAAATGATTTTGTGGACCAAGATTGGCCAGTCTATTATTGACCAATGGCAGTCAATTCAAACAATCGATGAACAAATTGAATTGATAGAAAGGGCCCAAGTGGAAATTCAAAGGGCCAGGGCATCATTGGGAAATATGCCTGAGCAGGCCAATAGGTTGATCCATTTTTTGAATACCCATACTAAAGAACAGCTAGCAGCTTTGGAGATCACGGACAGGACAAACACCATTTTGACAGTAAAGAAGGTGCTAACAATGAGAAATTTTGTACAAACGTTGGAAAGGAAGTGCCAAGAGATGCAGATGGACATTAATGCCTTCACAGAGAAGTTCACAGTCTTGCAGCAGAAGGGTCTACCCAGTTTACTAACCATCAATCAAACACTGTTATCACATCAACAATATGCTCACAGGGTAAACATGTATGTTACCAATCAGATCACAGCATCATCCAACACTTCAAAAGACACATCACCTCCCTCCGAACAAAGTTTATATGACAAATTGGAAAATTTATTTTATATTGAACATGAAATAAATCATCTTTTTGAAGTCAAGCCCAACTTTTACAGATATACTGAGGCTGATGAAACACTTGTAAAAATACAAAGACATGAGTTGCCTACAGACCAGTGGTGGCAGAGTATGCTGGAAATTTTACCTAGGTAATCTGGATCCTTCTGTCTATCTACACTTGGTCAAATAACAAGACACGTGGCAGATATAGAGGAAGGAAGTCAAGCGAGGAATAGCACGCGTTAAAGCCGAATCAAGAGCAGGTAAAAGGATCAGGACAACAACACAGGAATGCAAAGTAAAGACATAGCTACCAGCCGACTTCCTGGATTGAAAAGTCAAAAATATCTTATCAGTTAAAGCAGCGAGAATAGCCACAATTACTCCTACATTTATTTTTGCATTTATTCCCTTGTCAGAGTAGGTGAAGTAATTTATTGCTTCATATCTTATCCACAAGATATTTTGTAACTCTCTTTTTGTATAAATACCTCCCCAAGGAATGTATTCGGGGTTGGTGATTTTCCTCTTTGGACCACACTGTAACTCTGATATTTTTTAATACAAAGGCTCTTGAAGTGCACTACTGTTGGACCGTCTGAATGTGGATTTGATGTTCTGGGCTCTACTACATAATTCCTGTGTCTTTCTATGGATCAATAAGTAGTTCTAAACTGTGTTTTCTGTTTTCTATGTTTGCAAATTTCATATATGTTTCATAATGTTAGCAACAGGGAAAAGGAATAGTCTAGAAGATGTTTAAATACACTCTGTGTTCAATTCTTGCTGTTATTTACGTTTTCTTCAGAATTAGGATAAACATAAATTCTTAGATGCTTCTGTTCCCACTGATTCTTTCACGTTGAAGATTGCCAAGGAATTATTTGCTTTTCCTTGATGATATTCATGCACTTCCCCTCTGCCATCATGATGAAGGATTCTTAACTGCTCTTCACCCACTGGCTTACATTCCGTCAATTTCTAGATTCCAATATTGTTCCAAAATTGATTATCTTGCTCTGTAGTATTTCTCTTTATCACAGAAACACGCTCAGTAGTCCATCTTAATAACCTCCATTTGCCCAATGGAATAAATTGTTTCAGACTTGCATCCCAGCTCTGTTTAAAATCACCATCAAACAAACTCAAAACAAAACTCTACAGATCATAACTAGCATAAAATACTTCAAAAAACAAAGTTAAATTATAAAGAGAGAGCCCTCCCTCGATGCAATTTGGCTAGAAATCGCATCTAAAAGATTGGTTAGTGGTTACCTGAGCTGTATTCCCTTTTCTGACAAGTTTTTTGCATCTAAAAGATTGGTTAGTGGTTACCTGAGCTGTATTCCCTTTTCTGACAAGTTTTGGGGAACGACGTGAGCGATAACTTAACAAAATCTAATTGGTAAATATAAATAAAATACAACTATATCTATATATATATATATATATATAATATATATATATATAATATATATATTATAATAAAATAAAATAAAAAGTTTAAACAAAATTTATAATTAATTAATTTTAAAACTTTTTTTATTTTAAAAATGTGAGAATGTTCTTCCAAAATGATTTGGCAAATTTATATTAGAAATTGGGACTTTTTTAAAATAGAGAGTCTATTAGTTTGGTGTATGACATGTTCCAGAATAAACCACAAGACTTAAAGACACCAAGCCTCCCCACCTAACTTTGAACCATATCCAAAAAATTATAAAAAATTGAATTACAATTATCAAATTACAAATAACTATTTTACTTAAAAATAAATAGTTTTGTAACCTAATTTTGACAAAATTTAATAGAAAATTTTAAAAATTCAAATTAAAATTATCAAATTTAAAATTTTATTTATTCTAAAAAACCCTTAAATTTATCTATGATTTCCATCCTTAAAAAATGATTAAACACTCCAAATTTCAAAGCCTTCGTATTAAAAGAAAAGCCAAACCCATAGGGTACCCAATGAAACAACCGATGTCTCATACGAAAATACACACAAGTAGTTTATTAAATTTGTGCAATTATTTTCTACGCTATATTGACATGTGACAATATCCTGTAGCATTGCTAACGAGATCCATCGCGTTGAGAGTCGAGCCATTTTCTATTCCCGGTATGGCCACCGTCCGGCGCACATAAGACAAAGGCAAAGCATCTCGATAAATACAGCATATTCAATCTGAGAATCTCAAGGCTCTGTCGTTTATTTTTCGTAGTTACTATTTATATTCGTGACCAATTTTATACTACCTCACACAGTTACTCATAGTGTTTAGACATCTTCCGCTCTGGTTCGATGGGTCCCAGGTTTTTGTTTTTGGCAATCATCGCCAATGTCCTCCTCCTGTTTGCTGCAGGTGAAGATGAAGTAAACATGGTGTTTTATCTGCATGATAATCTGAGTGGAAGCAACGTGACGGCCGTCCCAGTTGCGGGATTGAATGGCTCGTCTTCAAACGCGGGGAAGTTTGGAACCCTCGTAACTATCAGCGATGTTATAACCAGACGACCGGAAATCAGCGAATCCGACTCCGACAATATTATCGGTCGAGCGCAAGGAATGTACGTGGATACAAACCCTGTAACTGGACTTGATTTTTTAATGGTTTTCACCTTAATCTTTGAAGATAAGATGTACAGGGGCAGCACTCTGGAGTTCCAGGGAACGGACAGGTTCGCTCAACCACGACGCGAGTTTGCCGTTGTGGGAGGAACCGGCAAGTTCAGATTTGCTCGTGGTTATGCAGTTGCGAACACAGAATCCCTTTCTGGTGTTAATGCTATTATCAAATTCAATGGCACCATTCGTACTGATTAATTTTTTACGATCTAGCCTCTTTCTGATATGCTCACAGTGTTGCTTTCCAATATTCCACCCTAGCTCTTTTCCTCAGTGCTATAAATAAAGTCCCGAGGGCACCCGGATTATAAAGCCCCGAAGGCACCAGGATTGCAGAAAGGCCAGCGGCTCAGTCTACCTAGAATCTGCTGTTGGCTTTTTGCGCCTGGCATTGGATGATTCGGAATGCGCCCAGGATCATGCCATAAGAAACCGTTTAAGTCATTATTGTATTGTGTGTATCCGTTTATTTAAGCTCTCTACATTATTATTGCACTGTGTGTATCGATTTATTTAACCTCTCTACGTTCTTTGGATGTAACATTGATAGTTAGTTAATTGGCATCGAATCTTTCCATGTGAAACCTTAAAGGCTTGTTCTGTGAGAGATCTAATATATATACATTTAAAAGATGAGTATGACTTCTTAGTTTAAGTTATTATTGCACTGTGTGTATCGGTTTATTTAAGCTGTCTACATTCTGATGTAGTATTGATAGTTAATTTGCATCCAATCTTTCCATGTGTAACCTTAAGGTTTGTTCGTATATATATATCTTTTATATTTGAAAGATGAATATGTCTTATTTTCAAAGGCGTACATTTTAAAATCAAGTGTTTTTTTTTTGAAAAGTTTATATATAAATGAATTATAATTTAATTTTAATGTTTTTATGTAGTTTATATTATCTATGTCTAAATAGGATGAATATGTAAATTTACCAAATATCATTTATACTAATCAATTAATCACTTAAAATTTTAATTAGTTAAATTTGGTTAAAATCAAATTTATTAAATAGCTAAGGTTATATTAATACTAACAAAACTAATCCTTAAAATTTAAATTAGTTAAAATTTTTTAAATCCAAATTTATAGAAATAAAGGAAATTTATTATATATAATGTGATAAACTATTTACTTAAAAGGAATATTAATGTTGTATTTAAAATTTCACATAAAAATTTTCTATTATAAAATTTTCGTAATAGATATATTCAATATATACTACGTTGATTTCAATATAAAGAAAATATTATTAAGTTGGATGCTGAATTTTATTTTATTAAGTTGGATGTTGATTTTTTTAATTACAATGGTTTCTTATATAATATTCAACTTTTGTTAAACAAAAGAGTAAATATCTTCAATGTTGAATGTTGAAATTACAAAAAGATTCTTGTATTAAAATATTAATAGCTGTTTAGATTGGTATTTTGAATATCTAATTATGAGTTAATTAAATTAATTTTTTTATAATATTTTTAAATAACAAATATTAATTTCATGTTAAATATTCATTTACATATATATAATTAATGATGATGATGGTTAACGTCTACTAAGACCAAACTTTCGTCTATCTCAAGAAAATAATTATTTAGTTTGATTTAAGATTTTATTCCTATGCTCAAAAAGCTTGGAGAGAAGCCTCGAGAGTTCACTCTAATTTTGACAATGTAAAAGGGTATGAAGGTCAATATTGCACCAAAGATTGTGAAAGTGAGATCTAATGTGGTTGTAAGCGAGGAACTCTAAGAGGAAGTGATTTTCATCTTCGATGTTCGTATTCTCATAGAGATGGCAGAACCTTTCCATCCATGGTGTTTTAGGAATTGCGAATGACCCGTTTCACTATCGAGTTCACGAGAGTTCGTTCTAATCTTGGCTATATTAATTTTCTTCTTTGAGCTATTTAAAATAGAGAGGTACTTTTGATCTTCTAGGGTGGGGTTGATGACCTTCTTATAATATCTTAATTTTCTTTTCGCTGCTAAATATTTCTCACACCACATTTTTTCTTTGAACTTAGAAGTAACAATATTTTTAATGTTATTAATGTTTTGCAATGCAACATTCTCGTCGATCTCCCAATAATTTAACTAGGCCCTTGTGTCTTTATACCAACCTCGTTTAAGCCTTAGGTGGTTTTGGATGGAATTTAAAAATAACTTAGGAAGTCTATGGTCTCCTATGTTATTGAGTTTGTGCTTGTACAAAAGAAGCCTAGTCATAGCTAGGCTCTAGATAGGGGAAATACCCACTTCTATAAGGAGAATAGGATAGGGTGTGTTTCTTTTAATTTTGAGGTTATACGTTATAAAACACTTCTGGATTTGCTCAACCTTTCTCCATGATTCTCTAGAGATGCTACAGCCCCAAACCTCACATCCATATAAGATAATCGGAATGACTAAAGTTTCAAAGAGGAACTTCTTTGTATCCCACACTACGAGGTTTGCCATTTTACAATTATTTTCAAGACCAAAATAAGCTTTCCATCCACCATTAATCCTTCTCTCAATGCTATAGTTCTAGTTGAGCTTGTGATGAATATCATTTGCTAGGTACTTGTAGGAAGACACTTCCTCCAAGTTACTATTGTCATACATAAAATTAGCGTAAGTGTCCTTCTTGGATTTGATAATCATAACTTTTGTTTTGCCAATGTTAACAATCATACCCATGGTAGAGCCGAAATGTGCATATTTGTATTGTTATCAACAGTTTAAAATATTTTTTGTTATTAATAGTTTTTAATGATAAATGTCAATTTCATACTTTCATGGAAATAACTACATATCTCTTTCATATTGGAGTATAAAAAAAACATCATTCAATTGAATCATAATCTTTTCTTTTATTCACACGGGATAACTATATAACTTATCCATACCTAATAAATTTTCAATCTCATTTATAATTTTCTTTTAGATTCTTTTATTTTTTTTATATATTCTATATATGTTATTAACATTCATTTCAATGTCTTCAATATAAAAATTCTAATACAAGAATCACAGGGATGGAATTTACCTTATTTGATGTCCCCCATATATGTGTAAATTTTTATTTTACTGCATTTTTTGGACAAACTTAATATTGGTTAACTTTTATATAAATAGTAATTCGTTTCAATTTCATAAAAGTAGATTGCTAGAATTATGGCAATAATTAACTGATTTAACTTAAGTGAGAATAAGTTATCCAAGGATGATAGCTTATTCTCAAACAGTTAGGCTGGGTGGTTTCCCTAGCCCTAACTACTTCTAGAGAGAAGATTTATTCCTGGAATCAAGAGCATGGGGGGCCATCTGAGATCTAGAAGAAGAAGAGAATTGCAAGATAAGTTGTGTTTACCCCAACCCTAACTACTTCTAGAGAGAAGATTTATTCCAGGAATCAAGGGAATGGGGTGCATCTAAGATCTGGAAAAAGAAGAGAATTGCAAGATAAGATGTGTTGTAGGGACAGATAGTGATACCAGGGTTATGTCTGGTTAAGACCAGATAGCTTTTACATTTCATGACAGGGAATCTTGAAGAGAATACCCTGTGAAGGGTAGCCCGGGGGGAGACTTCAAGCGAAGTAGCGTTGGTCTGAAGGTTGGGAGGCAAACAATCCGAAAAATCTAGTCCAGTGTATCTGGAAAGGTGAGACAGATAAGTAAATCTGAAAAAAATCTCTTTAGATACTTTCCATTAACATAGCTTCTATTTTGAAGTAAGTAGAATATTAACTAGTTTAATATTTTAACCAAGAAACGTTATAGTTATAATGAGCACACGTTAACAATGTTAATGTTACTCCTTACTCAAGAAAAGAAAATGGGAATCGTGTAAGTTAATTTGATTCCACAATGACAATTCTGGAAGAAAATATAGCAAATAACTAACATATTTAGCAAATAGTAGTGGAACAAATAGCCATAATTTCAATGGTAGAAACAACAAAATATTGAGACATTCTTGGCGAGTCACCACAGTTGAACAATAGAAATAATGGGCTGCTTTTACTTTTATTCAAGTACAAGACCCAATGAAAATTGTGAAATAGTGAAACATTCTTTAAGCTTGCATAAAACCTCGAAAACTAGTGGGGCTTGGCTTATTGAAGAACTAATTACGGATAAGCAGACAATTCCATTAGAATTGTACAAATTTATAGGGTAAGTTCCTCAGACAGAACACCAAATGACACCACTCACAAACAAATCACAGATCAATACACCAGTATTGTTGATGTGGTTAAAACCCTCAAAGAGGAAAACAGTCCAACGCCTGAGCCAACGCGACCACTTTAGGCAATTTATTAATAAAAGAATGAAAATTTACATAAGCTTCTCTCATGAATGGTTACCTTACAAATGACCCTCCATGCTCTTTAAATAGAGATCATGGACCAATCGGGTGTTAAGCCACGGATTAAGTGTCGCTAATACCGAGGAGAGGATGAACCATCGGATCACTACATATCGTGACCGTTGGATTGTAAGTTACAAAGGTACATAATAGAGAAACACACTTTACCTAACTCTACATTAGACCAAGTTATACTTAACTATTTCCGATGTGTCGAAATATCGTAACATCCCCCCTTAAGAACAACTTGGGATAGGATTGAAGGATGTAGAAATATGACACAATAGGAGAAGGAAGGAGGCATTAGAGCCTATCCTCCCTTAGTGACAACTTCGGGAGCTCCAACCATACATCGAAGTTTAGTAAACTTCGGTTCAGTGAGAGCCTTTGTAAAGATGTCTACAACTTGATCATCTGTTGAACAACATTGCACATCAAGAATATGGTCATGAATGAGCTTTCTGATGAAGTGCATGTGCAATTCAATGTGTTTGTTGTGTTGATGTTGGACTAGATCTTTGCATAGTTGAATGGCACTTTGATTATCACACCAAAGTGTAGTCAGATGCTGCTGCTGAAACCCAAACTTTGATAGGATCTGACAAAGCCACAGGGCTTCCTTAATAGCTTCTACAAAACCACGATACTTTGCTTCTACCGAAGAAAGAGAAATGAAACTTTGTTTCTTGCAATACCATGTAATATGTCCTGAACCAAGAGTGAACACATAACTTGCAGTAGACTTCCGATCATCAGGGTCACTAGCCCAATCGAAAACAGTGAAACCAACCAATAAAGGAGATGCTTCAGCACTGTAATGAATCCCAAACTGAACTGTACCTCAATCATAACGAAATATTCTTTTAGCTTCTTTCCAATGACTTTTATGTGGGTTTTGCATAAACCAAGCAATAAGGTCAACAACAAAGGAAAGGTCACGACGAGTATGGGTCAGATACAAAATTTTTCCTACAAGTTGACAGTATAAGGTAGCATCAACCTCAGGTGAAGTACAAGTGACTGAAAGTTTGGCTCTAGATTGAAAGGGAGAAGGAGTGGCTTACAGTATTCCATGTGAAAATGGCGTAGAAGATCACAGGCATACTTGGACAGGGAAAGGCAAATACCTTCCTTGGATTGCAAGACTTGAAGACCAAGAAAATAATTCAAGTGTCCTAAGTCTGTCATTTCAAACTTCTTTTTAAGGTTGGACTTCCCATGGTTTATAAGGTTGGGATCACTACTACTAAGGATAAGATCATCAACATAAAGAATAGGAATGATAAGAGACTTGCCCACTTTCTTGGTGTAGACAGTATTGTCAGAACGAGACCTAGAAAAGCCAGTTTCTAAAAGAAAGCTATCCATTTTGGCATACCAAGCTTGAGGGGCTTGCTTGAAACCATAAAGAGATTTCTTAAGCTGGCATACAAGGCTGGAGTCTGTTTGTATAAAGGCTATAGGTTGTAACATATAGATTTCTTCATGCAAGTCCCCATGCAAGAAGGCAGATTTAACATCCATCTAATGGACTTTCCATTTCAAAGAGGTAGCAAGGGAAAGAAAAAGGCAAATAGAGTTCATTTTGGCAACATGGGAGAAGGTTTCAGTATAGTCAATGCCTTCAACTTGTGAAAAAACCTTAGCAACAAGACGAGATTTATGTTTATCAACTTTTCCATCTGTTCCATACTTAGTTCTATAAACCCATTTTCATCTAACAAGTTTTCAACCCTTTGGTAGAGGAAGAAGATCCCATGTATCATTGGCAAATAATGAACGATATTCTTCATTCACAACTACCACAATCTAGATGGCCTGAAGCTTCTGCAAAGGTGTCATGATCATAATTAGCTGAATCTTGAGTCAGTAAAGAAGAGGCTCGATCGAACTGAGAACATGTACGTCATTGATCTGTAGGATCACCGGCAAGAGCACATGTTGCATCCAGAGTAGCATGTACCCATTTTGGAAGTCGAGGAGCTGAAGTAGGATCTTTAGAAGGTGCGAAAGGATTGTCATCCTCACTATCATCATTTGAAGAAGAAATATTTTCAGAATTAGAAGGGATAGAGAGAGGTGGCACATTCGTCGAACTAGGCTCGTAGGCAAATATATTTTCAGAAAACTTTACATCTCTTCTAATAATAACATTTTTGGACTTAAGTGGAATAAGTCTGTATCCTTTGACATCTTCAAAATATCCAAAAAAAATACATTTTTCACTCTTAGGTTAAGAATTTGATATCTAGATTGTTTTCCAACAAAGGCCTTAAAGGCCAACAACATGTTAAATACTTCACTCTTGAGTTTTAAGAAGTATACCCAAGTGTGTTTGGAGAAAACATCAATGAAAATTAAGAAATAATTGTAGCCAGAGGATGAAACAATTGGAAGTGGACCACATAAATCACCATGCACAAGTTGTAAAGGAGTTGAGGTGTGCCAAGAGGCACATTTTTCAAAACTATCCCGATGATGTTTTCCGAGTACACATCCGAAACAAACACCATCTCTGCAAGATACCATTGCAAGACCTATCACCATATTTTCTTTACATAGGTTCTGAAGGGAGCGATAGTTTAAGTGACCAAATCACTCATGCCAAAGTTTGCTCACTTCATCATTATGAGCAACAAATATTGAGGGAAGATTTGATGACCCAAAGTTGTTAAACTTATACAACCTTGTAGAATCATCAGCAACGCCAGTAGCTAAAATCTGTTTAGGATCTCTTAGGTCCTTAATTACAACATTGTGAGGTGAAAATTCAATGATTTTACTTTCAGCTAAATGAGTTATCTGATATATATATAGAAGGTTGCAAAATAAGGTTGGAACACATAATAGATCATTAAATTGACCATTGTCTATATGAACAGTTCCAGTCCCTATAACACTGAGAGATCTATCACCACCAACATATATTTTTTGGTGTTACACTCATTTATAGAAGAAAACATGGTTTTATTTTTTGCCATGTGATAAGAATCTCCAGAACCAATGAGCCAATCATGAGAATTATAAGAAGAAGATACATTGAGTGCATATCGAGACGAAGATGTTTGACAACCACATGTAGAAAGTGCTATTTCTGAAGATGATGTTGAAGTTGAAGAGTGCTCCAATTGGATGTTATGCTTCTTCATTTCTGCTTCCAAGGCTTACATCTTCTTAAAGCATTTGGATTCTAAGTGGTCATCTCGATTACAAAAGTGGCAATGTCTATCAGTCTTCTTCCCTTTCTTTTTATTTGCCTTATCATTTTGTTGAAATGATTTTTCATTTTGAGGCTGAAATTGCTTAGGATTCTTGTTTGGTTTAGGACCATTGTCTTCAGGATACAACTTCTTAGGATTCTTTGAATTTGGTTGCTGCTAGGACACTAAGGCTTTCTTAGAAGAGTTTCGAAGATTAAGAAGACCAAGGTGTAAGAGTTTTTCTTGTTCTCTTATCAAAGAATCACAAAAGGAATTAAAGGAAGGGGACTTGTAGTTTTGTCCTTGAGAAATGAAGGCTTATCTTATAAAATGGAAGGTGGAAACAAACACAGAGTAGGCTGGTCCCAACTTAGTAATAATGGAATAGATAAGGTTACCATCTTATTTCTTAACCTTAACACCTTCCAAGAGAAGTCTAAGGGTTTTGAACTTGCACAAAAAATATTCAATGGAAGAAAAATTATTGGGGTCCAATGTAAGGAACTCATTTTGGATTTGATGGGCTCTAAGTTTATTTTTAATTCCAAAATCTTTATGTTGTGTGTGGAGCATGATTGTTCAGAGGTCTTTGTTTCTGTCGGATGTATACCCAAGGAAGTTTGTACACCCCTCCATGCGGGGGGGTGTAGGGGGGACTTGTCCCCCCCCCCCCCCCCCCCAAGGGTCTGGGGGGTCTGATCCCCGCCGGCTGGGGGGTCTGGGAGCTAGCAGTCCCCCAGCGGGGGCTCAGGCATAGCATCCCTGAAGCTAAAAATAGATGTAAAATTGCCTTGTAAAAGTATAGTAATTTCTAGCCAATCTGGGACATTCATTAGGCGGATGATCTGATGGTACAAATTAATTTTAGTTTAGGGTTTTTTTCCCTAGAAGGAAACCCCTCTCTTTGTTTGAGGGCATTGTATTAAGTCTGTGTAATATATGTGTATTCTCCAAGCGAGAAACAGAGGGGTGAGACTGTGATAGAAGACAAAGGATATTACAACAGATCTACTATAGGTTGTGTCTCTTCATTTTGCTAGATAATAGAAAGGGAGGACTGGCTGTTCAGGGTGGACGTAGCCCAAACTGGGTGAACCACGTATATCTGTGTCTCTCTTGTTTTGTGTGCCTTCTGTGTTTATATTTATGCAATATTTTATGTGTTCCATTGCTCTGTAATATATAATTCTATAACAACTGGTATGAGAGCCGAAGGTCTATTTGGCTGATAAAATCACAGGAAGGAAGGGCTCCTCGTTCGAGTGGGAGCAATGGCGGAAGATGGTAAGTTTAGGGTCGAGAAATTTAATGGCCAAAACTTCTCGTTGTGGAGGATGCAGATGGAAGATTATATGTATCAGAAAGATCTGTACCTACCATTGGGTAGAAAAGCAACGATGTCGACGGGTATGACAGATGAAGAATGGAACCTTCTGGATAGAAAGGCACTGAGAACAATACGATTGTGCCTCGCAATGTTGGTCGCCTTCAACATGTCGAAGGAAACAAAGACGGAGGGTTTGATTAAGGCATTGGAGAAACTATATGAAAAACCCTCAGCCTCAAACAAGGTATTTCTTAGGAAACGGTTATTTGATATGAATATGTCGGAAGGTGGATCTATTGCAGACCATTTAAATGATTTTAATATTGTTAGAAGTTAGTTATGTTATGTAGGGGTAAACTTTGATGATGAAGTTAGAGCTCTGTTATTCTTGTGCTCATTACCAGAAAGTTGGAATGGTTTAGTAATGGCCATTAGTAACTCTATTTTTGGATCAGTACTTTAAATTTTGATGATGTTGTTAGTGCTATCCTTAGCAAGGAAATCCGACAGAAAAGCTCCGGTGAGACATCGGGTAATTCTTTCAGTGCAGAGTCCAGGGGAAGAAAAATGGAAAGACGAATGAGCTCAGGATATCGCAGTAAATCAAGGAAAGGTAGATCCAAGTCCAGATCAGGGAGAGTGTGCTGGAAATATGGAAAGAAAGGACACCTAAAGAGAGACTGTAGATCTTGGAAGGGAAAAGAAGGAGATGCACAACAAGAAAACAAT
This sequence comes from Pinus taeda, assembly GCA_000404065.3. Lineage (NCBI taxonomy): Eukaryota > Viridiplantae > Streptophyta > Pinopsida > Pinales > Pinaceae > Pinus > Pinus taeda. The sequence goes on from APFE031485618.1 coordinate 140,100, forward strand.
CATGAAGCAAATGTGACAGGTGAGGTGTTACAAGATGCTTTTATTCTTTCTTTCGAAAATATTACTGATTCTTGGGAGGTAGATTCAGGGGCCTCATTCCATGCCACACCTGATAAGAAATACTTTCATGACTATGTTCAAGGAGATTTTGGACAAGTTTGTTTGGTTGATGATAAATCCTGTAAAATTTTTGGAATGTGTAAGGTTCTTGTAAAACGCAGAATGGAAACCAATAGCTACTAAAGGACGTAAGGCATGTTATAGATCTAAAGAAAAATATGATTTAAATAGGGCAGTTAGGTGCAGAAGTTTGTGTGAAAACTTTCACAGATAAAGCTTGGAAGGTTACCAAAGGAGCCCTGGTAATAGCAAAAGGTGAAAAGATTGGTACATCATATTTATACAATGGTATTTCTAACCCTATTAATGCTTTAACTTCCAAAGGAGCAGATGCAGCATTATAGCACCATAGGCTCGGACGCATGAGTGAAAAGGGGATGAAGATTCTTCACTCAAGGAAGTTATTGCCGAGTTTTAAGAATGTTGATTTGGACTTCTATGAGAATTACATTTATGAAAAATACAAGAGAGTCAGATTTCTCAGAGTTGGGAAAGAAAAGAAGAGAGAAAAATTAGAGCTTGTGAATACAGATGTATGGGGACCTGCTCAGGTATCATCTCTCGGTGGCTCTTGTTATTATGTTACTTTTATTGATGATGCAACTAGAAAAACTTGGATTTATTGTATTAAGAATAAATCTGATGTATTTGATACTTTCAAGAAATGGAAAGCTTTGGTTGAGATTGAGACATGAAAGAAATTGAAGTGTCTTAGCTCAGACAAGGGAGGTGAATATTGCAGCAAAGAGTTTGATAGGTATTTTTCAAAGCATGGAATTCACAGAGAGAAGACAATTCCAAGAACACCACAAGAAAATGGTGTGTGAGAAAGGATGAATAGAACAATCATGGAGTGTGCAAGGTGCATGAGATTACATGTAAGATTGCCTTTGCAGTTTTGGGAAGATGTTGTAGATAGTGCTATTTATCTAATAAATAGAGGGCGTTCAAGTTTTTTGGATGGTGGTGTTCCAGAGGAAGCATTGATAGGTAAAAAGGTAAATTACTATTTTTTAAAGCCTTTTGGTTGTGAGGCCTTTGTCCATATTGATAAAGAAAATAGAACAAAGCTTGAGGCAAAGTCAAAGAAATGTACCTTTATTGGATATGGTGTTAATGATTTTGGTTATCGCTTATATGATTACGAAAATCATAAAATCATTAGGAGAAGAGATGTAATATTCAATGAAAAGGTCTTGTATAAGAATCAGTTGCAGGAAAAGAAACATGAAAAAGAAAACAAGGAATACACAATGCTTGATGAAATTACTGAAAACGTAAAGGTGTCTGAAAATAATAATAACCAACAACCACAACAACAACAACCACCACAACAGCAACAGGCACCCCAAACACCTGAAAGTGGTGCTAGAAGATATACCGAGATAAGTAGACCCTCTGAACGATACTCTGCTTCGTTATATTATTTATTGTTGACTGATTCCAGTGAACTCGAATGTTATGAAGAAGCAATGCAGGCTGAAAGTAGGAAGAAGTGGGAGGTAGGCATGGAAGAAGAGATGGACTCCTTAATGCATAACTAGACTTGGGACATAGTCAGGTTGCCTGTAGGAAAAACTACATTGAAGAATAAATGGGTTTACAGGCTGAAGGAAGAAGATGGAGGAAAACAGAGGTACAAAGTTAAACTTGTGGTGAAGCGGTTTGCACAGAAGAAAGGTATCGATTTTGATGAAATATTTTCTCTTGTTGTTAAAATGACTTCAATCAGAACTATTTTAAGTCTAGTAGTAGTTGAAGATTTGCATCTTGAGCAGTTAGATGTAAAGACAGTCTTTCTCCATGGGGATTTGGAGGAAGAGATATATATGCAGCGGCCACAAGGATATGAGGTGAAAGGGAAGGAGAAGCTAGTGTGCATGTTGAAGAAGAGCTTGTATCGATTAAAATAGGCTCCAAGGTGGTGGTATCTAAAATTTGACAAGTTTATGTCTGAACAAGGTTATACTAGATGTCACTCTGATCATTGTGATTATTTGAAAAGGAAAAATGATGGCAACTATATTATACTATTATTGTATGTAGATGACATGCTTGTTGCAAGGTCTAACATGCAAGAAATAAATGTTCTGAAAAGAAAATTGGCAAATTGATTAGCAATGAAGGATTTGGGAGTTGCAAAACAAATCCTTAGTATGAGAATCACTAGAGATAGGAAAAATCGCAAATTAACATTGTCTCAAAATGAATACATACAAAAGGTGTTGAAAAGATTTAATATGCACCATGCAAAACTAGTTAGTACAAATTTTGCTAGACATTTCAAACTTAGTAAGGAAATGTGCCCAAACACCCAAGAAGACATGGATTATATGTCTAAAGTTCCATATGCATCAGCAGTTGGAAGCTTAATGTATTCAATGTTCTACACGAGGCCTGATATTGCACATGGAGTAGGAGTTGTAATCAGGTACATGAACAATCTAGGAAAGGAACATTGGATGGAAGTGAAATGGATTCTCAGATATTTGAAATGTATCACAAATCAAGCATTATGCTTTGGTGGTTCAAACATTTCTCTACAGGGATATGTTGATGCAGATATGGCAGGTGATAGAGATAACAAGAGGAGCACTACACGATATGTATTTACTGTTGGTGGAACAACTCTCAGTTGGGTTTCAAAAATCCAAAGTGTTGTTGCACATTCAACAACAGAAGCAGAGTATGTTGCTACTACAGAGGCTAGTAAAGAAATGATTTGGTTACAGAGGTTTATGGGTGAATTGGGTAAGGAGCATGATATGGGCACGTTATACAGTGATAGCCAAAGTGCTATTCATTTTGTAAAGAACTCAGCATTTCATTCTAGGACTAAACACATACAACTCAAGTACCATTTCGTACGATCAGTGTTGGAATATAGAGAGTTGAAGCTAGAAAAGATACACACTAGCCAGAATCCTGCAGATATGCTAACAAAAGTTGTAACTAGGGAGAAACTGAGAATATGCTTAGTTTCAATTGGTCTTCAAGGATGACAACGAAGATGAGAAACAGCCAGGTCCAAAGAGGAGTCATTGTCCAGCAAATGAAGCAGCGATGGAGTTACTACAATAATTCTCCAAGTGGGAGATTGTTGTGTGTGGAGCATGATTGTTTAGAGGTCTTTGTTTCAGCTGGATGTATACCCGAGGAAGTTTGTACACCCCTCAACATGGGGGGGTGCGGGGGGGAACTTGTCCCCCCTGCGGCGGTCTAGGGGGGCGAATACCCCCCGGCTGGAGGGTCCGGGGGTTAGTGGTCCCCCGGCGAGGGCTGAATGGCAGCACCCCCGAAGCTAAAAACATATGTAAAATTTCCTTGTAAAAGTATAGTAATATCTAGCCAATCTGGGCTGTTCATTAGGCAGATTATCTGACGGTAGAACTTATTTTTAGTTTACAGTTTTTTTCCCTAGAAGGAAACCCTTCTCTTTGTATGAGGGCATTGTATTAAGTTAGTGTAATATATGTATATTCTCCAAGTGAGAAACAAAGGTGTGAGATTGTGAGAGAAAACAGAGGATATTAAAGCAGATCTACTATAGGTTGTTTCTCTTCATTTTGCTGGATAATAGAAAGGAAGCACTGGCTGTTTGGGGTAGATGTAGCCCAAACTAGGTGAACCATGTATATCTGTCTCTCTCTTGTTTTATGCATTTTCTGTGTTTATATTTCTACAATATTTTATGTGTTCAATTGCTCCATAATATATAATTCTATAACATCTGGTATCGAAGCCGAAGGTCTATTTGGCTGATAAACTTGCAGGAAGGAAGGGTTCCTCGTTCGAGTATGAGCAATGGCAGAAGATGGTAAGTTTAGTGTCGAGAAATTTAACGGCCAAAACTTCTCGCTGTGGAAGATGCAGATGGAAGATTATCTGTATTAGAAAGATCAATACCTACCATTGGGCAGAAAAGCAAAGATGCCGATGGGTATGACAGATGAAGAATGGAAACCTCTTGATAAAAATGCATTCGGAACAATATGGTTGTGCCTCGCAATGTCGATCACCTTCAACATTTCAAAGGAAACAACGACGGAGGGTTTGATTAAGGCGTTAGAGAAACTATATAAAAAACCCTCAGCCTCAAACAAGGTATTTCTTATGAAACGATTATTTAATATGAAGATGTTCGAAGTTGGATGTGTTGTAGACCATTTAAAAGATTTTAATATTGTTACAAGTCAGTTATTTTCTGTAGGGGTAAGCTTTGGTGATGCAGTTAGAGCTCTGTCATTCTTGTGCTCATTACCAGAAAGTTGGAATGGTTTAGTAATGGCCATTAGTAACTCTTTTTTTGGATCTAGTACTTTAAAGTTTGATCATGTTGTCGATGCTATCCTTAGCAAGGAAATGTAACAAAAAAGCTCCGGTGAGACATCAGGTAATGCTGTGAATGCAGAGTCCAAGGGAAGAAAAATGGAAAGAGGAAAGAGCTGAGGATATCGCAGTAAATCAAGGAAAGGCAGATCTAAGTCCAGATCGGGGATAGTGTGTTGGAAATGCAGAAAGAAAGGACACCTAAAGAAAGACTATAGATTTGGGAAGGGAAAAGAAGGAGATGCATAGCAAGAAAACAATCATGAAGTAAATGTGATAGGTGAGGTGTTACAAGATGCTTTGATTCTTTCTTTCGAAAATATTACTGATTCCTGGGCGATAGATTGAGTGGCCTCATTCCATGCCACACATGATAAGAAATACTTTCATGACTATGTTCAAGGAGATCTTGGAGAAGTTCGTTTGGGTGATGATAAACCCTGTAAAATTGTTGGAATGGGTAAGGTTCTTGTAAAACAGTAGAATGGAAACCGATGGCTACTAAAGGAGGTAAGGCACGTACCAGATCTAAAGAAAAATCTCGTTTCAACAGGGAAGCTAGGTGGTGAAGGTTGTGTGACAAATTTCATAGATAAAGCTTGGAAGGTCGCCAAAGGAGCCATGGTAATAACAAAAGGCGAAAAGGTTGGACGTTGTACTTATGCAATGGTATTTATAACATTGTTAATGATTTAACTTCCAAAGGAGCAGATACAACATTACGACATCATAGGCTCGGACACATGAGTGAAAAGGGGATGAAGATTCTTCACTTAAGGAATTTGTTGCCGGGTTTGAAGAATGTTGATTTGGACTTCTGTGTCAATTACATTTATGGAAAAGAGAAGAGAGTCATATTTCTTAGAGTTGGGAAAGAAAATAAGAGAGAAAAATTAGAGCTTATGCATACAGATGTATGGGGACCTGCTCAGGTATCATCTCTCGGTGGGTCTCGTTATTATGTTACTTTTATTGATGATGCAACTAGAAAAACTTAGATTTATTGTATTCAGAATAAATCTTATGTATTTGATACTTTCAAGAAATAGAAAGCTTTGGTTGAGATTGAGATAGGAAAGAAATTGAAGTGTCTCAGAAAGGATGAACAGAACAATCATGGAGCACACGAGGTGCATGAGATTGCATGCAGGATTACCTTTACAGTTTTGGGCAGATGCTGTAGATACGGCTGTTTACCTAACAAATAGAGGGCCTTCAAGTTCCTTGGATGATGGTGTTCCAGAGGAAGCATGGAAAAGTAAAAAGGTCAATTACTATTTTTTAAAGCCTTTTGGTTGTGAGGCCTTTGTCCATATTGATAAAAAAAATAGAACAAAGCTTGAGGAAAAGTCAAAGAAATGTACCTTTATTGGATATGGTGTTAATGATTTTGGTTATCGCTTATATGATTATGAAAATCACAAAATCATGAGGAGAAGAGATGTAATATTCAATGGAAAGGTCTTGTATAAGAATCAATTGCACGAAAAGAGACAGGAAAAAGAAAACAAGGAATACACAGTCCTTGATGAAATCACTGAAAAAGTAAAGGTGCCTGAAAATAATAATAATCAACATCCACAACAACAAGAACCACCACAGCAGCAAAACGCACCCCAAACACCTGAAAGTGGTGTTAGAAGATCTACCAGGATAAGTAGACCCCCTGAACGATACTCTCCTTCGTTATATTATTTACTGTTGACTCATTCTGGTGAGCTCGAATGTTATGAAGAAGCAATGCAGGTTGAAAGCAGGAAGAAGTGGGAGGTATCCATGGAAGAAGAGATGGACTCCTTAATGCATAACGAGACTTGGGATTTAGTCAGGTTGCCTGCAGGAAAAACTACATTGAAGAATAGATGGGTTTCCAGGCTGAAGGAAGAAGATGGAGGAAAACAGAGGTACAAAGCTAGACTTGTGGTGAAGGGGTCTACACAGAAGAAAGTTATTGATTTTGATGAAATATTGTCTCATTGTTCAGCAAATGAAGCAGCGGTGGAGTTGCTACAATCATTCTCCAAGTGGGAGATTGTTGTGTGTGGAGCATGATTGTTGAGAGGTCTTTGTTTCAGCCAGATGTATACCCCAGGAAGTCTGTACACTCCTCCACGCGGGGGGTACGAGGGGGACTTGTCCCTCCTATGAGGGTCTAGAGGGGCCAATCCCCCCCAACTGGAGGGTTCAAGGGCTAGCGGTCCCCCAACGAGGGCTCCAGGTCAGCGTCCCCATAGCTAAAAATAGACGTAAATTTGCCTTGTAAAAGTATAGTAATTTCTAGCCAATCTGGGCCATTCATTAGTCGGATGGTCTGACGGTAGAACTTATTTTTAGTTTATGGTTTTTTTCCCTAGAAAGCAACCCCTCTCTTCGTATGAGAGCATTGTATTAAGTTTGTGTAATATATGTGTATTCTCCAAATGAGAAACAGAGGGGTGAGACTGTGAGAGAAAACAAAAGATATTACAACAGATCTATTGTAGTTTGTTCTCATCATTTTGCTGGATAATAGAAAGGAAGGACTAGCTGTTCGGGGTGGACGTAGCCCAAACTGGGTGAACCACGTATATATGTGTCTCTCTTGTTTTATGCGTTTTCTATGTTTATATTTATACAATATTTTATGTGTTCCATTTCTCTGTAATATATAATTCTATAACTACTGGTATCACAGTCGAAGGTCTATTTGGATGATAAATTCGCAGGAAGGAAGGGTTCCTTGTTCGAGTGGGAGAAATGGTGGAAGATGGTAAGTTTAGTGTCGAGGAATTTAACAACCAAAACTTCTCGCTGTGGAAGAAGCACATGGAAGACTATTTGTATCAAAAAGATCTATACCTATCATTGGGCGGAAAAGCAAAGATGTCGACCAGTATGACTGATGAAGAATGGAACCTTCTCGGTAGAAAGGCACTCGGAACAATACGGTTGTGCCTCACAACGTTGGTGTCCTTCAATAGTTCAAAGGAAACAACGACAGAAGGTTTGATTAAGGCGTTGGAGAAACTATATGAAAAACCCTCTGCCTCAAACAAGGTATTTCTTATGAAACAATTATTTAATATGAAGATGTCGGAAGGTGGATCTGTTGCATACCATTTAAATGATTTTAATATTGTTACAATTCAATTATGTTCTGTAGTGGTAAACTTTGATGATGAAGTTAGAGCTCTGTTATTCTTGTGCTCATTACCAGAAAGTTGGAATGCTTTAGTAATGGCCATTAGTAGCTCTGTTTCTAGATCTAGTACTTTAATGTTTGATGATGTTGTCAGTGCTATCGTTAGCGATGAAATGCGACAGAAAAGCTCCGATAAGACATCGGGTAATGCTTTGAGTGCAGAGTCCAGCGGAAGAAAAATGGAAAGAGGAAAGAGCTCAGGATATCGCAGTAAATCAAGATAAGGCAGATCCAAGTCCAGATCAGGGATAGTGTGCTGGAAATGCAGAAAGAAAGGACACCTAAAGAAAGACTGTAGATTTGGGAAGGGAAACGAAGGAGATGCACAACAAGAAAACAATCATGAAGCAAATGTGACAGGTGAGGTGTTACAAGATGCTTTGATTCTTTCTTTTGAAAATATTACTGGTTCCTGGGTGGTAGATTTAGGGCCCTCATTCCATGCCACACATAATAAGAAATACTTTCATGACTATGTTTAAGGAGATTTTGGACAAGTTCGTTTCGGTGATGATAAACACTCTAAAATTATTGGAATGGGTAAGGTTCTTGTAAAACAGCAGAATGGAAACCAATGGGTACTAAAGGAGGTAAGGCATGTTACAGATCTAAAGAAAAATCTGATTTCAATAGGGCAATTAGGTGGTGAAGGCTGTGTGCCAACTTTCACAAATAAAGCTTGGAAATTCATCAAAGGAGCCCTGGTAATAACAAAAGGCAAAAAGGTTGGTACATTGTATTTCTGCATGGTATTTCTAACCGTGTTAATGCTTTAACTTCCAAAGGAGCAGATGCAACATTATGGCATCATAGGCTGAGACACATGAGTGAAAAGGGGATGCATAATGTTGATTTGGACTTCGGTGAAAATAGCATTTATGGAAAACAGAAGAGGGTAAGATTTCTCAGAGTTGGGAAAGAAAAAAAGAGAGAAAAATTAGAGCTATTGCATACAAATGTATGTGGACCTACTCAGGTATCATCTCTCGGTGGCTCTTGTTATTATGTTACTTTTATTGATAATGCAACTACAAAAACACGGATTTATTGTATTAATAATAAATGTGATATATTTGATACTTTCAAGAAATGGAAAGATTTGGTTGAGATTGAGACAGGAAAGAAATTGAAGTGTCTTAGTTCAGACAATGGAGGTGAATATTGCATCAAAGAGTTTGATAGGTACTGTTCAGAGCATGAAATTCACAGAGAGAAGACAGTTCCAAGAACACCACAAGAAAATGGTGTGTCAGAAAGGATGAATAGAACAATCATGGAGCGTGCAAGGTGCATGAGATTGCATGCAGGATTACCTGTACAGTTTTGGGCAGATGCTGTAGATACTGCTATTTATCTAATAAATAGAGTGCCTTCAAGTTCCTTGGATTGTGGTGTTCCGGAGGAAGCATGGACAGGTAAAAAGATAAATTACTCTTTTTTAAATCCTTTTGGTTGTGAGGCCTTTGTCCATATTGATAAAGATAATAGAAAAATATTGAGGCAAAGTCAAAGAAATGTGCCTTTATTGGATATGGTGTTAATGATTTTGGTTATCGCTTATATGATTACGAAAATCACAAAATCATTAGGAGAAGAGATGTAATATTCAATGAAAAGGTCTTGTATAAAAATCAGTTGCAGGAAAAGGAACAGGAAAAAGAAAACAAGGAATACGCAGTCCTTGATGAAATCACTGAAAATTAAAGGTGCTTGAAAATAATAATAATCAACACCCACAACAACAACAACCACCACAACAGCAACAGGCATCCCAAACACCTGAATTTGTGTTATAAGATCTACCAGGATAAGTAGACCCCTTGAACAATACTCTCCTTCGTTATATGATTTATTGTTCACTGATTCTGGTGAACCCGAATGTTATGAAGAAGAAATGCAGGTTGAAAGTAGGAACAAGTGGGAGGTAGCCATGGAGGAAGAGATGGACTCCTTAATGCATAACCAGACTTGGGACTTATTTAGGTTGCCTACAGGAAAAACTACATTGAAGAATAAATGGGCTTACAGGCTGAAGGAAGAAGATGGAGGAAAATAGAGGTACAAAGCTAGACTTGTGGTGAAGGGGCTTGCACAGAAGAAAGGTATTGATTTTGATGAAATATTTTCTCCTGTTGTTAAAATGGCTTCAATCATAACTATTTTAATTCTAGTAGCAGTTGAAGATTTGCATCTTGAGAAGTTAGAAGTAAAGACAACCTTTCTCCACGGGGATTTGGAAGAATAGATAAATATGCAGCAACCACAATGATATGAGGTGAAAGGGAAGGAGAAAGTAGTGTGCAGGATGAAGAAGAGCTTGTATGGCTTAAAACAAGCTCCAAGGTAGTGGTATCTAAAATTTGACAAGTTTATGTCTGAACAAGGTTATACTAGATGTCACTTTGATCATTGTGTTTATCTAAAAAAGTAAAATGATGATAACTATATTATATTGTTATTGTTTGTAGATGACATGCTTATTGTAGGGTCTAACATGAAAGAAATAAATGTTCTCAAAAGAAAATTGGCAAATTCATTTGAAATGAAGGATTTGGGACTTGCAAAACAAATCCTTGGTATGAGAATCACGAGAGATAGAAAAAATCGCAGATTAACATTGTCTTAGAATAAGTGCATACAAAAGGTGTTGAAAAGATTTAATATGCACCATGCAAAACCAGTTAGTACACATTTTTCTATCCATTTCAAAATGAGTAAGGAGATGTGCCCAAAGACCCAAGAAGACATGGATTATATGTCAAAAGTTTCATATGCATCAGTAGTTGGAAGCTTAATGTATGCAATGGTCTGAACAAGGCCTGATATTGCACATGCAGTGGGATTTATAAGCAGGTACATGAACAATCAAGGAAAGGAACATTGGATGGTAGTGAAATGGATTCTCACATATTTGAAATGTATCACAAATCAAGCATTATGATTTGGTGGTTCAAACATTTCTCTACTGGGATATGTTGATGCAGATATGGCAGGTGATATAGATAACAGGAGGAGCACCACAGGATATGTATGTACAGTTGGTGGAACAATTGTCAGTTGCACTTTCAACAACAAGAGTAGAGTATGTTGCTGCTATAGAGGCTAGTAAAGAAATGATTTGGTTATAAAGGTTTACGGGTGAATTGGGTAAGGAGCATGATATGGGCATGTTATACAATGACAGCCAAAGTGCCATTCATCTTGCAAAGAACTCAACATTTCATTCTAGGACTAAACACATACAACTCAAGTACCATTTCATATGATCAGTGTTGGAAGATGGAGAGTTGAACCTGGAAAAGATACACACTAGCCAAAATCCTGCAGAGATGCTTACAAAAGTTGTAACTAGGGAGAAACTGAGAATATGCTTAATTTCAATTGGTCTTCAAAGATGACGATGAAGATGAGAAACAACCAAGTCCAAAGAGGATTCATTGTCCAAAAAATGAAGCAGTGGTGGAGTTGCTACTATCATTCTCAAAGTGGGAGATTCTTGTTTATGGAGCATGATTTATCAGAGGTCTTTGTTTCAGCCAAATGTATACCCCAAGAAGTTTGTACACCCCTCCATGCAGTGGGGTGGGGGGGGGACTGTCCCCCCTGCGGGGGTCTAGGGGGGCCAATCCCCCTTGGCTGGAGGGTCCGAGGGCCAATGGTCCTCCGGTAAGGACTCAGGGGCAGCGTCCCCGAAGCTAAAAATAGATCTAAAATTGCCTTGTAAAAGTATAGTAATTTCTAGTCAATTTGGGCCATTCATTAGGCAGATGATCTGATGGTAGGAATTATTTTTAGTTTCGAGATTTTTATCCTAGAGGGCAACCCCTCTCTTTATATGAGGGCATTGTATGAAGTCTGTGTAATATATGTGTATTCTCCAAGTGAGAAACATAGGGCTGAGACTGTGAGAGAAAATAGAGGATATTACAGCGGATCTACTATAGGTTGTGTCTCTTCATTTTGCTGGATAATAGAAAGGAAGGACCGGCTATTCGGGGTGGATGTAGCCCGAATTGGGTGAACCACGTACATCTGTATCTCTCTTGTTTTATGCGTTTTCTGTGTTTATATTTCCGCAACATTTTATGTGTTCCATTGCTCCGTAATATATAATTCTATAACAACTAGTATCAGAGCCGAATGTCTATTTGGATGATAAACTCGTAGGAAGGGAGGGTTCCTCATTCCAGTGGGAGCAATGGCAGAAGATGGTAATTTTAGGGTCGAGAAATCTAACGGCCAATCCTTCTCGTTGTGAAATATGCAAATGGAAGATTACCTGTATCAAAAATATCTATACCTACCATTGGGCGGAAAAGCAAGATACTGACGGGTATGACAGATGAAGAATGGAACCTTCTTGATAGAAAGGCACTCGGGACAATATGGTTGTGCCTCGCAACGTCAGTTGCCTTCAACATTTTGAAGGAAACAATGATGGAGGGTTTGATTAAGGTGTCAGAGAAACTATATGAAAATCCCTCGGCCTCAAACAAGGTATTTCTTATGAAACGGTTATTTAATATGAAGATGTCGGAAGGTGGATCTGTTGCAGACTATTTAAATGATTTTAATACTGTTACAAGTCAGTTATGTTCTATAGGGGTAAACTTTGCTGATGAAGTTAAAGCTCTGTTATTCTTGTGCTCATTACCAGAAAGTTGGAATGGTTCAGTAATGGCCATTAGTAACTCTGTTTCTGGATCTAGTACTTTAAAGTTTAATGATGTTGTCGGTGCTATCCTTAGCAAGGAAATGCGACGGAAAATCTCCGTTGAGACATCGGGTAATGCTTTGAGTGCAGAGTCCAGGGGAAGAAAAATGGAAAGAGGAAAGAGCTGAGGATACCGCAGTAAATAAAGGAAAGGCAGATCCAAGTCCAGATCGGGGATAGTGTGCTGGAAATGCGGAAAGAAAGGACACCTAAAGAAAGACTGTAGATCTGGGAAGGGAAAAGAAGGAGATACACAAGAAGAAAGCAATCATGAAGCAAATGTGACAGGTGAGGTGTTACAAGATGCTTTGATTCTTTCTTTCGAAAATATTACTAATTCTTGGGTGGTAGATTCTGGGGTCTCATTCCATGCCACACCTGATAAGAAATACTTTCATGACTATGTTCAAGGATATTTTGGACAAGCTCATTGGGGTGATGATAAACCCTGTAAAATTGTTGGAATGGGTAAGGTTCTTGTAAAACAATAGAATAGAAACCAATGGCTACAAAAGGAGGTAAGGCATGTTCCAGATCTAAAGAAAAATCTCATTTCAACAAGGCAGTTAGCTGGTGAAGGTTGTGTGACAAATTTCATAGATAAATCTTGGAAGGTCACCAAAGGAGCCTCGGTAGTAGCAAAAGGCAAAAAGGTTGGTACATCATATTTATGCAATGGTATTTCTAACCCTGTTAATGCTTTAACTTCCAAAGGAGTAGATGCAACATTATGGCATCATAGGCTCGGACACATGAGTGAAAAGAGGATGAAGATTCTTCACTCAAGGAATTTGTTGCCGGGTTTGAAGAATGTTGATTTGGACTTCTGTGACAATTGCATTTATGGAAAACAAAAGAGAATGAGATTTCTCAGAGTTGGGAAAGAAAAAAAGAGAGAAAAATTAGAGCTTGTGCATACAGATGTATGGGGACCTACTCAGGTATCATCTCTCAGTGGCTCTCGTTATTATGTTACTTTTATTGATGATGCAACAAGAAAAACTTGGATTTATTGTATTAAGAATAAATCCGATGTATTAAATACTTTCAAGTAATGGAAAGCTTTGGTTGAGAATGAGATAGGAAATAAATTGAAGTGTCTTAGATCAGATAATGGAGGTGAATATTACAACAAAGAGTCTGATAGGTACTGTTCAGAGCATGGAATTTGCAGAGAGAAGATAGTTCCAAGAACACCACAAGAAAATGGTGTGTCAAAAAGGATGAACAGAACAATCATGGAGCGTGCGAGGTGCATGAGATTGCATGGAGGATTGCCTTTACATTTTTGAGTAGATGTTGTAGATACTGATGTTTATCTATTAAATAGAGGGCCTTCAAGTTCCTTGGATGGTGGTGTTCCAAATGAAGCATGGACAGGTGAAAAGGTAAATTACTCTTTTTTAAAGGCTTTTGGTTGTGAGGCCTTTGTCCATATTGATAAAGAAAATATAACAAAGCTTGAGGCAAAGTCAAAGAAAAGTACCTTTATTGGATATGGTGTCAATGATTTTCGTTATCGCTTATATTATTACAAAAATCACAAAATCATTAGGAGAAGAGATGTAATATTCAATGAAAAGGTCTTGTATAAGAATAAGTTACAGGAAAAGAAGCAGGAAAAATAAAACAAGGAATACGCAGTCCTTGATGAAATCACTGAAAAAGTAAAAGTGCCTGAACATAATAATAATAATCAACAACCACAACAACAACCACCACCACAATAGCAACATGCACCCCAAACACCTGAAAGTGGTGTTAGAAGATCTACCAAGATAAGCAGACCCCCTGAATGATACTCTCCTTCGTTATATTATTTATTGTTGACTGATTCTGGTGAACCTGAATCTTATGAAGAGGCATTGCAGGTTGAAAGCATGAAGAAGTGGAAGGTAGCCATGGAAGAAGAGATGGAATCCTTAATACTTAACCAGACTTGGGACTTAGTCAGGTTACCTGCAGGAAAAACTACATTGAGGAATAAATGGGTTTACAGGGTGAAGGAAGATGATGGAGGAAAACAGAGGTACAAAGCTAGACTTGTGGTGAAGGGGTTTTCACAGAAGAAAGGTATTGATTTTGATGAAATATTTTCTCTTGTTGTCACAATGACTTCAATCAGAACTATTTTATGTTTAATAACAATTGAAGATTTTTATCTTGAGCAGTTAGATGTAAAGACAACCTTTCTCCATGGGGATTTGGAGGAAGAGATATATATGCAAAAAATTCAAGGATATGAGGTGAAAGGGAAGGAGAAACTAGTGTGTAGGTTGAAGAAGAGCTTGTATAGCTTAAAATAGGTTCCAAGGTAGTGGTATCTAAAATTTGACAAGTTTATGTCTGAACAAGGTTGTAATAGATGTCACTTTGATCCATGTGTTTGTCTGAAAAAGCAAAATGACGGCAGCTATATTATATTGTTATTGTATGTAGATAACATTCTTCTTGTAGGGTCTAATATGCAAGAAATAATGTGCTCAAAAGAAAATTGGCAAATTCATTTTCAATGAAGGATTTGGTAGCTGCAAAACAAATCCTTGGTATGAGAATCACTAGAGATAGGAAAAATCGCAAATTAACATTGTCTCAGAATGAGTACATACAAAAGGTGTTGAAAAGATTTAATATGCACCATGCAAAACCAGTTAGTACACCTTTTGCTAGCCATTTCAAACTTAGTAAGGAAATGTGCCCAAAGACCCAAGAAGACACGGATTATATGTCTAAAGTTCCATACGCATCAATAGTTGGAAGCTTAATGTATGCAATGGTTTGCATAAGGCCTCATATTGCACATGCAGTGGGAGTTGTAAGCACGTACATGAACAATCTAGGAAAGGAACATTGGATGGTAGTGAAATGGATTCTCGGATATTTGAAATGTATCACAAATCAAGCATTATGCTTTGGTGGTTCAAACATTTCTCTACAGGGATATGTCGATGCAGATATGGCAGGTGATAGAGAAAACAAGAGGAGCACTACAGGATATGTATTTACAGTTGGTGGAACAACTGTTAGTTGGGTTTCAAAAATCCAAAGCGTTGTTGCACTTTTAACAACAGAAGAATAGTATGTTGCTGCTACAGAGGCTAGTAAAGAAATGATTTGGTTACAAAGGTTTATGGGTGAATTGGGGAAGGAGCATGATATGGGCACGTTATATAGTGATAGCCAAAGTGCCATTCATCTTGAAAAGAAATCAACATTTCGTTCCAGGATTAAACACATACATCTCAAGTACCATTTCATACAATTAGTGTTGGATGATGGAGAGTTGAAGCTGGAAAAGATACACACTAGCCAGAATCCTGCAGATATGCTAACAAAAGTTGTAACCAGGGAGAAACTGAGAATATTCTTAGATTCAATTGGTCTTCAAGGATGACGATGAAGACGATAAACAACAAGGCCCAAAGAGGAGTCATTGTCCAGCAAATGAAGTAGCGGTGGAGTTGCTACAATCATTCTCCAAGTCGGAGATTGTTGTGTGTGGAGCAGGATTGTTTAGAGGTCTTTGCTTCAACCAGATGTATACCCCAGGAAGTTTGTACACCTCTCATGTGGGGGGGTGTGGGGGCGACTTGTCCCCACTTTGGGGGTCTAGGGGGGCCAATCCCCCCCAGCTGGAGGGTTCGGGGGCCAGCGGTCCCCCGGGCAAGGCTCGGGGGCAATGCCCCCGAAGCTAAAAACAGATGTAAAATTGCCTTATAAAAGTATAGTAATTTCTAGTCAATCTGAGTCGTTCATTAGGAAGATGATCTGACAGTAGAACTTATTTTTAGTTTAGGTTTTTTTGCCCTAGAAGGCAACCCCTCTCTTTGTATGAGGGCATTGTATTAAGTCTGTGTAATATATGTGTATTTTCCAAGCGAGAAACAAAGGGGTGAGGCTGTGAGTGAAAACAGAGGATATTACAATGGATCTGTTGTAGGTTGTGTCTCTTCATTTTGTTGGATAATAGAAATGAAGGACTGGCTGTTAGGGGTGGACGTAGACCAAACTGGGTGAACCACCTATATCTGTGTCTCTCTTCTTTTATGTGTTTTCTGTGTTTATATTTCTGAAATATTTTATTTGTTCCATTGCTCCGTAATATATAATTCTATAACACTTTAGTGATCTGTTTCATTGGTTCATTAGGAGTATCAAGCTCTGCGATATGGAATCTAAGGTCTAGAGAAATAGATATCATTATCAACCCACGTGCTTGATCTTGCCTATTTTCCCATTTGGTTGCCTTATTTTCATCTTTCGATTTGGTTTCTTGTCCTAAGGCTATATTGTAAAGACCTTTACTTCTAAGTAAATTCACAATGTAGGACCACCATTAGAAGTAGTTGGTGCTGTCAAGAATAACTTGGCATGCAATTTCATTTTTAACAAAACATGAAGCTATAGATGCTGAAACTAAGTATTCGAATGTAAAGATCTCGAAAAATTAGGCTGATTAAAAAAAAACGGCGCTGAAAACGACTTCCGGATGAAGAAGTTATGGCCTTTTGAATAAAAGTTGTTGCAGATGCCGACGAAGTGCGGAAATGAATGATAATGTTATATTTAAAAAAAAATCTGCCCCCTTTCCAAACTTAATCTAATTAGGTCAACAAAGAGAAAAGCTTGAACTCAAGAGTTCTATTCTCATAAAGTAAATTTGGACCAAGTAAGCTAGTTTAAAAGGTTAGTAATTTTTGGAAAAGAGAAAGATGTTTTTTTTTTTTAGTCGTCACCGAAACTTTACGGTGTGTGCTTACTTGAGAAAGCTCATTTTTTCCTACAAAAAAAAAAACCAAAAAACTTAAAACGAATATAAAAAAAAAAAAAAAAATCTTTATGGTTTGAAGTTAGCTTTACCCGAAAGCTAACAATTTTCCTCAATGTTTCTCATTTTTCGAGATCACACAAAGGCGCAGTGGAAAAGAACATACACATGAGAAAAACAACTTCCTTTTTGTTTCTTATTTACCCATATCACACAGTCATGGGGCAAAGAGCATACGCAGAAATGAAAGTTGTAGATCCAGTAATAAAAAAACAAAGAGATTAATAAACCGAAATAAACAGAGAAAAAATAGCTAGAAACTACAAATAAACATTATATACCGTGAGATCTTAAAAATGACATAGCTAGGGCTACCAAAACCATTTTGCATGAAATGAAAGGGTTCCTCACTAGAACATATGCTCCTAACACAATAGAGAAGTCTTCTTGGCACGAAAGTAGTCAGAAACAGTAGATCTAGGAAAGGATAGTTAGATGAAGTTCTACCGGCTTCAGATTTGGATCACCAACAGATGCGGCCCTCAAATAGTTTTGATACCATGTAGGAATTTACAAGGTAATTTCCGAAAACAGAACACCAAAGGAGACCACTCACAAACATATCACACATCAATACACCATTGTTGTTGACGTGGTTAAAACCCTCAAAGAGAGAAAGAGTCCAAAGTCTCAGCGAACGCGGCCACTTCAGGTAATTATTAATAAAAGAATGAAAATTTACATAACCTTCTCTCAATAATGGTTACCCTACAAATGACCCTTCATGCTCTTTAAATAGAGATTATGGATCAATCCGATGTTAGGCCACGGATCAAGTGTCGGTAATACTGAGGAGAGAATGAACCCTAAGATCACTACATATCATGATTGTTGGATTGTAAGTTACAAAAGTACATAATAAAGAAACACACTTTACCTAGCTCTACTCTTCTTAAAGATTAGATAAGGAAACATTAGAAATGTCTCTTGGAAACAAATATTTATTTTCATTATAAAAAAAAACAAGAAAACCATTCATAATCCATGTGGATAACTAGATAAATTGATAGTAAGGTTTCAAAAATCCCCTTGAACTTAAAGAACCGAACAGAAGAAAAACCAAATTTTCCACTTTGGTAAAGATAAACACAACAATTATATTAGGAATATACATTAACAAGAATAATAAACACTGAATCCCTACTTGCGAAGTAAAAGTCTTCCCCATATTACAATAAATGTAAGATTCATGCCATAGGAAAACTTGTATCCAAATAAGTTGACCAGAGAAACCGACATATAGAAATCTCAACAATCATGGAGGAATAAGAACTAAATGGAATGAAAAACTCGAAGAAAGGTCCCATGGTTATAGAACATGTTCTTCTCAAATATTACCATCATGAGTTCTCGGCTTCAAGCCTGAGAAACTTTAAAACAAAAATAACGAGAAAGTCAGTATTCCACGTAAGAACAACAAATAGAACAACATCTTGGCTAACACTGTAAAAACCTGCATACCCAGTGGAAAATACCAAGGAACTTGTTGTCACAGTAGTGCACTGGAAGGACCCCAAGGGTTCCAACCAAGAGCCAAGCTAGCCTGCCAATAATGAACATGGCACAGTAGGAATTAGACAAAATGTTATTGAATTCCAGAAAACAACAAAAAAGAGGAGTGAGACAATCAAGCAAAGGGTAGCATAGGGAGATTAGTACCTTCTTGGGTGTTGAACGACACAAGCAAACCCTCTCTAGAGAAAGGAGTGAACCAGAAACAAGCTACGACAACCTGGAGACGCAAATCAGCTCCAGTGACAGACTCAATCAAGCCAAAAGCAGAATTGGCACCAACAAAGAGAAATTGCACGTCAAGAACCCTTACCAAAAAGGAGGCTGCTCGACTAGCTCGGAGAGAAGACGAGCGTTCAGCAGAAGCACCAAATGCCGAGTTTGTCCTATCAAACCATACTTCATTCAACAAAGCAATACCTCAACCGTTCGATCTGGAGGTAGCTCGAATGCCATAGATCTGGCACATCTTTCTGTGTGAAGGATCCAGCTGGAGGCACCATGACATTCACTCCAGAGGTGGTCTGTAGTCCTAGGACATTCAACAACCCTAGAAAATTAATGATCATCGTAAGGTTGCGTTATGGTCGTAATGCCAAGGCCTGTTATATTAAATACAAATAAGGCATGGATGGGACCGCAATTCGCAGTGAACTGAATTCATGGTACCATATAGATTTACTCTTACACCTGAAATTACCATCGCCGCCCTGAAATTACCATCGCCGTGTGGTTCAACTATGGCACTGACATTTAAGAGAAGTCATAATTAACGTAAAGTGCAAGCCCACATGAAAGTCCTATCAATATATTGATGCCAACTCTATGTATTAATGTCAACCCTTTTATGATAATTAAACTTTGTGATAATTCGAATATTGGGATATAGATATAGTTTATTTTTTTTAATATAGGTTTTACTCTGATTTATGGATCCGTGACACTTTATCACTAAGAGTAATTTAAAACATTTTAATATTGATTTTGAAACCACTTTTCTATTATTGAATAGGGAACTAGTTTTGATGTAATATTATGATGGAAAGTAATAAACAATATCATTATCATATTTTGATTATTGCATTCCCAAAATCAATGCAGTTATTTAATTTTCTATGGTATCAATTATTTTTCATTTGGATCTATGGACTCCACTTTTCGACATTATTATAATGCAACCACTTGAATGTTTCACATTATTTTTTTGTTTTTAACGATGAATTTTATTGCTTTATATTATATCATGGATAAATTATATAATATTAAAATCAATATAACCGGCCTAAATTTCTTTTAATTCTAATTTACCAATGTTTTGATTTACTTAAAACTAAAAAGATCAAATATATCTAAAACAATAATCTTATATTCTATAAACAATTTTCTTAAATTTTTAAATACATTTCATCATAACAAATACCATAAACCAATAATATAAACAAAACCATGAATTATCCAATAGTTTTATTTATTTTATTTTATTTTTATTTTTATTTTACTTAATTAACATTATTAAATTACATAACATAAGAAAATATTACATCTTTTCTATACTAACCTGCAAACATCTCACTAAAAAACTGAAATAATAATAATAAATAAATTTAATAAAATAAATATGAAAACCATTACGTAAACATTAAAATAAAACCATGTATATTCTATCAATTTCATAAAAGATTTATCCTTCATATAATGTTTGTTAGGCCAGTTTTGAGATAAAATACAATTCCATAAATTTTTTTTGGTCAATTTTGAAAATAAAATTACCAAATTATAGAATTACTTAATAACAATGGCATATTTAACACTTTTCTAATGTACCCTTTTGAAATCGTGACTATCTTTTGGAAAGGAGTGCTAACATTATATTTTAACAAATTTTGTATAATCACATTTATTTTTTAATTTCATTATTTCATGAAAATAGTACATGGTACCATTTTTCAAACATTCATGAACTCTAATATTAATTTCATTTAATTTAATATTGAATAGTTAAAGATTTAATATTTAATTTTAAATAGGTTATTATAAAAATTTAATAAGATGTCAATAAAAATATTATGGAGACTCAAAAAGTATTATATAAATATAAATAATAACTGAGTTATTTAAAAACAATATATTTCATTTATTTTCTAAAAATAAATGGGGTGTATTTTTAGGAGGAGGATATCTCGATAGTGTAGGTTTTAACCCTGTACAGAGATTATCTGCATACGAATTCTAAATCATAGAAAAATAAATAATACGAGAGCATAAAACACATATACATAGAGATTTCCCACTCGATCCCAAAACCGGGACTACGAGCTTGATTTTTCATTATGTTCCTTTCAATGTTACAATACATATTTATACATGCCGAAGCATCCAATAAAATGGACCGAAAACCATCACGTCCAAAACCATGGACCGAAAACTATCGCGTCCAAAAAACATGTACCAAAATCATGCACAAAACCATAGGTGGGTCCGCCCAACCTAACATAGGGTCCAAAACCAAAATTTTCCGAGGTGCTGCCCCGAACCCCATAAAGTGGAGTTACGGGTACCCCTCAAACCCCCTGTTAACTATGCGGAAAGAATATAACACAACTCAACAATCTCCGACTTGTTGTTTTCTTTCCACACGGGGCCACAGGAGAGTTTAGTCAATTTTCCAGCCCTGAAACACCCATTGTTTCTCTACACCAAGAGAACTTCTCAGAGCTAACAAATTTTGTCAATGCATCTGCAGTATTCTTCAAAGTGTCCACCTTTACCATCAACACCTTTTTGTCTTTTATCATATCCCTCACAAAGTGATACTGAACATCAATGTGCTTTGTCTTTGAATGATAAGCAGGGTTCTTTGCCAAGAAAATTGCACTTTGGCTGTCACAGTCTATCCTTATAGCTCTCTGTACTAACCCCATACTTGAACACAATCTCTGCAACCAAACTGCTTCCTTGCTTGCATGAGTGGCTACCATGTATTCTGTCTCTATAGTTTCTAGTGCCACTACATTGTTTCTTACTCATCCAACTAACTGCACCTCCAAATAGGTTAAACACATACCCACTTGTAGATCTTCTCTGATCCAGATCTCCAGCCCAGTCTACATCAACAAAGCCACGGATATCCAACACTCTATCCAATCCTGGTCTTCCTTGGTAGCACAAACCATAATCACTAGTGCACGCAAATACCTGAAAACCCGCTTCACTACTGTCCAGTGCTCCTTCCCTGGTTGACATAAACCTACTCAATACTCCCACTGCATGTGCAATGTCTAGTCTAGTACAGACCATTGCACACATCAAGCTACCGACTGCACTTGCATATGGAACACGGGACATGTCCTCTTCCTCTTCTTGTGTCTTGGGACACTGTTCAGCAGATAACCTCACACCTACAGGAAAAGGAACCTTCACCGGTTTACTATCCTGCATATTAAACCTCTGCAATATTGTCTCGACATACTTCCTCTGGTTTAACCAGAGCTTCCTCTTTGCCCGATCTCTTTTAATTTCCATGCCCAAAATATAGTTTGCAGCACCGAGAATCTTTCATGTCAAATTTGGAGGACAATTGGGTCTTCAAATCCTGGATAATTTCTTTGTCATTTCCAACCAGCAACATATCATCCACATACAAGACCAGATAAATAACACGGTAACCAATTAATTTAAAATACACACGCAGTGATCTTATTTGCTTCTGGTAAAGCAATCCCCGTATAAATGTATCAAAAAATTCTGATACCACATCCATGGTGACTATTTTAACCCATACAGAGACTTCTTTAACTTGCATACTAGTTCTTTCTTAACCTTCACCGCAAAGCCTTCAAGTTGCTTCATGTAGATTCCTCTTCCAAATCCCCGTGAAGAAATGTTGTCTTCACATCCATCTGTTCTACCTCAAAATCAAAAGCAGCAGCAACAGATAAAAGTAATCTAATAGAAGTTACCTTGGCAACAGGAGAAAAAATATCACCAAAATCAATTCCCGGCACCTGGGAATAACCTTTTGCTACCAACCGAGCCTTTTATTTCTCCACCTTCCCTTCTGCATTTGTCTTCTTCTTGAACACCCATTTGCTGCCAATGGGTTTCCTTCCAGCCGGCAACTCCACCAGATCCCAAGCCTCATTTTTGTGCAAAGATGCCATTTCATCAACCATGGCCTCTTCCCAGAGTTTTCCATCCTCTGAATCCACTGCTTCCTTCACAGTTCTGGGATCATCATCAGTAACAGACAAAGCAAAGTTTGAACAGAAAGCAGATGGGCTATACCTTTCCGACTGCCTTCTTTCTCGAGCTGATCTTCTCACAGCCGGAGTTTGTGGCTCTTCATCTTCAGATTCCTCCTCTGCTACAGAGTCTGATTCTTCCTCCTTTAGTTCAAACTCTATCTTCACAGGCTCCTTTGTTTGGACTTCATGTTTAATAACATCTTTCACCTCTCTGAACACCACATCGCAGCTGTACACAACCTTCCGTGTGATAGGGTTCCAAAGTTTATAACCCTTTAAACCATCCTTATACCCAATAAAGATGCACTTTTCAGATTTACTATCCAACTTGGGTCGGTTCTCCTTTGGAACATGTACATATGCATCACATCCAAATACCCTCAGATGTGAAAGAGAGGGTTTCTTACCAGTCCATACTTCTTGTGGAGTCTTATCCTCCACGCTGATGAAGGTGACCTGTTGACCAAGTAACATGCAGTATCCACCGCCTCTGCCCAGAATTCCTGTCCTAACCCGGCACCACTGAGCATGCTTCTTGCCCTTTCCATCGACGTCTTGTTCATT
>APFE031485618.1:180104-190774 GCA_000404065.3 Pinus taeda
CTATTTCATCAAACTGCAAAGCAGTTGCATTGCTACCTATTGCAATAACCAGACTATCCCACGAATCTGGTAGAGAACACAACAAACTGATGCACTTATCTTCATCTGAAATTTTAATATCAATAGATGATAACTAACTTACCACAGTATTACATGCATTCAAATGCTCTGTCACCAAGTCTCCATCTTTCATCCTCAGGTTATACAGTTTTTTCCGCAGGAATAGTTTATTCACCAGAGACTTAGATTGGTACAAAGTCCCTAACTTGTCCCACAGAGCCTTCGCGGTAGCTTCCCCTGATACATTCAACAATACTAAATCTGAGACACACAATTGTACTGTGCTCTTTGCCTTTTGATCCATCTTCTTCCATTCTTCATCGGTCACTCCCGCTGTTTTAGTACTCGGATCTACCGCGATCCACTGATCTTTATCCACCAACAGATCCTCCATCTTGAGTTTCCACAACTCAAAACTCTGAACATTGAACTTCTCAATCTCTATCTTTCCACTACTCGCCATCTTCTTTCACCACCAGAATCGATCTAGCAGATCTCCCACTGAACAGGGTCTACCAAAGGCCCGAGCGAAACCCCTTAGCAACAAAGGTGTCCCCTTGAAGCCAAAACAACTCTAATACCAAATGTAGGTTTTAACCCCATACAGAAATTACATGCATACGAATTCTAAATCACAGAAAAATAAACAATGCGAGAGCATAACACATAAAACACATATACACAGAGATTTCCCACTGGATCCAAAAACTGGGACTGTCAGCTTGATTTTTCATTATGTTCCTTTCAATGTTACAATACATATTTATACATGCCGAAGCATCCAATACCATGGACCGAAAACCATCGCATCCAAGACCATGGACCGAAAACCATCACGTCCAAAAAGCATGTGCGAAAATCATGCACAAAACCATAGGTGGGTCTGCCCAACCTAACATAGGGTCCAAAACCAAAATATTCTGAGGTGCTGCCCTGGACCCCATAAAGTGGGGTTACGGGTACCCGTCAAACCCCCTGTTAGCTGTGGAAAGAATATAACACAACCCAACAGATAGTCGATTGATCTTGTATGGAGACATAACTCAAGACTTAATGCAAGGTAGTGGGAGGGCAAGTGAGTCACCCCCATATTGTTTTATTTACTGTGTAAGCATGTGATAGTCTCGTCTTTCTAGGATGGTGGCCGTACAAAAAGATGGGCTTAAAGAGTTGGAAATATGCCTAGCCAGACCATTCAGTGGCTAAATTATTTTTGTAAACAAGCCTTGTGGCTCTTTGAGTATACTAGTGGGGGTCTCGAAAGAAATTTCTTGAATGTCATCTACTAGGTAGACAGGAATTTGAGGGACTCCAGAGGAATAGGCGAGCCTGGACTCCAAGATGGTGGGTTTCTATTGGTAAGAATGCTCATCTTGTTTTTTCTGTTCATCCTGGTGCATTCAGCCATTTGGATTCTTAGTAAATTGGTCTTGGAGAAAATTCTGGGTTGTGTGGGTGACAAACTATTTTTTTCATGATCTTGTTCTTTTATGCTGGACTATGCATGGGGTTATTAGATCATTTTTTAGGTTCAATATTCTCCTTTACATTCTAGAACTTGCCATACTTCGTGTTCTGGGGAATTGTGTCTCCCTCGTGTAGATTTTTGGTTTGTTACTTTTGAGGGTGTCTAGCGAACTCTGAAGTGTTGTGGGGCTCTTCTTTTTTATGACGGTAAAGGAATGGTCCCCCAGGAATGTTAACATTGCAAGATGGATAGAGAACTCTAGAAGTGGGGGAACTATCAGTTGTGGAGGAAGTTATTATGGATATATGTCTAGCATGTGGCTCCACAATAGATCTAAAGGAGTTGGTGTATTGAAGTCTCACTAGGGGTGCTAGATCTCAGATTCAAGAGGGAGTGGTGGTTCTGGAGTGGGGACCTCATTGTCATTCCTTATGATGTGGGTAGAGGTTGCCTAATTAAAGGGCTACTGCACTCTTTGGGAGGTTCGATATATGTTCGGGTGGTTACAGAAAAATTGATTGTGTTTGTTTCTGGTGGTTCTTCAGTGGTTTAGGTGAGGCCATACATTATATGAAGTCGGCAGAGCTGCAATCTTCTCATTTTGACAAAGACTCCCCTACCCCGTCTGGCTGCAAAGGTAATGTTCGACGTTGCGGTGTGAACGATAGTCGTTGTCAAGGAGGTAGGAAAACTCCTGGGGGTCATGGTATGGTTGTGGAATGACCTGACATAGTAGCAGGGGTGGTAGTGGGAGACCTACTGGGTGTGGGCATGGGTGTACGGGTGTGGGTGTGGGCATAGGGGTCGTCCTCCTTGTGTGGCCACTTCTAGGACATCACTTCAATCTATTTAGATAATGTTGGAGACTAATGATAAGACTTGTCGAGAGGAACATGAGATTGCAATGACAACACTACATCACTTGTAATACTTCCAATGCAACCTTCATGAGTGTATTATTGTGGTGTTGCGTGGCGATCATTTGTTGTTGGAAAAGATGGACAAATTGGAAGCATGGTTGACTCATTTGAAGAAGCGTGTAGACTAACTATATCACCTTCCTACCCCTAAGTACATGGCATGACAATTTGATGTCCATCACTTCTGATGATTAGCCATGGTGAGTAGGGTGCTATTCACTTTGCAGGTTTTTTAGTGTCTTTGGCCTTATCAAATTTAGCCGAGAACCTTAGTTTATTTTGGATGTTTTGTAATGGTGATTTGTCAATAGTCAACAAACCTGTCATGGTAAGACTACTAATTCTTTTGATAGTATAAATAAAATCTTTTAGCAATTAGTAAACAATCTAATTATATGTATATGAAACACTATTTGTTGGGTTGTGTTATATTCTTTCCACGACTAGCCCACGTAGTTAACCGGGGGGTTAGATTGGAGGCAGAGCACCCCTTTGTTGCGTCGATTGTGTAGCAGGGGGTGGGGGGGGGGTGTCACAGGGGATTTTAGGCATACCTGTAAACACACTTTATGGGTTCCAGGATAGCGGCCCGAAAATTTTTGGTTTTGGAGCCTATGTTAGGATGGGCAGACCGACCTATGGTTTTGTGCATGATTTTCGCACATGTTTTTGGACGCGATGGTTTCCAGTCCATGGTATTGGATGCTTTGTCATGTATAAATATGTATTATAAAATTGAAAGGAACATAATGAAAAATCAAGCTCGTAGTCCTAGTTTTGGGATCTAGGGGAAAATCTCTGCGTATATGTGTTTTATTTGTTATGCTCTCACATTGTTTATTTTCTATGTTTTAGAATTCATATGTAGGTAATTTATGTACAGATTTAAAACCTACATTGGTATTAGAGTTGTTTCGGCTTCAAGGGGACGCCTTTGTTGCTGAGGGGTTTCGCTAGGGCTTGTGGTAGACCCTGTTTATTGGGAGATCTGTGAGATCGATTCTGGTGGTGAAAGAAGATGGCGAGCAGTGGAAAGATAGATATCGAGAAATTTAATGGTCAGAGTTTTGAGTTGTGGAAACTCAAAATGGAGGATCTGTTGATGGATAAAGAGCAGTGGATCACGATAGATTTGGGTACTAAACCAACGAGAGTGTTTGAAGAAGAATGGAAAAACTTGGATCAGAAGGCAAAGAGCACAATATGAGTGTGTGTCTTAGATTCAGTATTGTCAAATGTATCAAGGGAAGCTACGGCGAAGGCTTTGCAAGACAAGCTAGGGACTTTGTACCAATCTAAGTCTCTGGTGAATGAACTGTTCCTGCAGAAAAAGCTATATAACCTGAGGATGAAAGATGGAGACTCAGTGATAGATCATCTGAATGCATTTAATACTATGGTAAGTTAGTTAGCATCTATTGATATTAAAATTTCAAATGAAGACAAGTGCATCAGTTTGTTGTGTTCTCTACCAGATTCATGGGATAATATGGTTATTGCAATAGGTAGCAATGCAACTACCTTGCAGTTTGATGAAATAGTCTAGGCCTTGCTCATGGAGGAGATGAGACGGAAAAAAAAGGAGAGCCAGAATGGTGATGCCTTGTCTGTACGAGGACGGTCCTAGAACATAAACAAAAATCATTCATCGAGTGGGAGATGTAAATCTCCAGGAAAACCTGTAAAAGTGGTGTGCTAGAAATGCGGAAAGGAAGGCCACTTCAAAAGGGGCTGTAAATCTAAAGCTCCCGACAAAGGAAAAGGATCTGATGAGGCTCCTTCTGCAGAGGCAAAAACCACCTCAGATGAAGGTGGGGATGTGTACTTGGCTTCTCCAAGTACACATGTAGATCATGAGGCATGGTTGATTGACTCAGGTGCATCCTTTCACTTCACTCCCCATAGAAAGTAGTTCTGGGAGTATGAGAAATATGATGGTGGTGATGTCTTCTTGGGCAATGACAGGAAGGCTAGAATCATTGGTCGCGAAAAGGTAAAGTTGAAGTTGCAAGGTGGAAGGGTTAGAATGCTTCCAGGTGTTCTATATATTCCCGCATTAGCCAAAAATCTAATTTCTCTAAGAAAGCTGGATGATGCAGGTGTAAAAATAGTGTTCAAGAAGGATACTTGCAAAATGGTTTGGAGAGCATTGGTATTGATGCGGGGAGTTTGGATTGGAACTCTGTACAAGCTGCAGGGTGGCACTGTTATTGATGGGTGAAATTTTTCTGTGGTTCCTAAAAGTGGAGCTAAAAATCTAGTGGTCTCTAGAGAGAAGACCATGTTGTGGCATCAAAGGCTTGGACATATTGGAGAGAAGGGCCTTCGAATACTTCATGGTAAAGGTTTGGTAGAAGGTATGAGTAATAGATCTCTAGATTTTGATTTCTATGAAAATTCTGTATATGGGAAGCATAATCAGGTGAGTTTTCCCTCTGGTGGTAAGAGGGTGAAACAGATATTAGAGCTTGTGCACAGTGATGTGTTTAGACCTATGAAGGTTCCATCACTGGGTAAGTTTGTGTACTATGTATCATTTATAGATAATTTCTCAAGGAATACATGGATACATTTCCTTAAGAAGAAATCCGAAGTCTTTGATAAGTTTAAGGAATTTAAGGCTCTAGTGGAAAACCAGACAGAGAAGAAGATAAAGGTGTTGAGGACAGATAATGGTGGAGAGTTTTGCAACAACAAATTTGAAGAATTATGTATGAAGTGTGTTATCTCACGGTAGAAGACTACTCCATATACACGTCAACAAAATGAAGTTACACAAAGAATGAACAAGACGTTGATGGAAAGGGAAAGAACCATGCTTAGTGGTGCGAGTTAGGACAAGAATTCTGGGCCAAAGCAGTCGATACTGCATGTTACCTTCATCAGTGTTGGAGGATAAGACTCCACAAGAGGTATGGATTGGTAAGAAACCCTCTCTTTCACATCTAAGGGTATTTAGATGTGATGCATATGTACATGTTCCAAAGGAGAAAAGAACCAAGTTGGATAGTAAATTTGAAAAGTGCATCTTCATTGGGTATAAGGATGGTTTAAAGGGTTATAAGATTTGGAACCCAGTAACAAGAAAGGTTGTGTACAACCAAGATGTGGTGTTTAGAGAGGTGAAAGATGTTATTAAACATGAATTCCAACCAAAGGAACCTGAGAAGATATAGTTTGAGCTAAAGCAGGAAGAATCAAACTCTACAACAGAGGAGGAATCAGAGATGAAGAGCCACAAACTCCGGCTATGAGAAGATCAATTCGAGAAAGAACGAAGCCTGAAAGGTATAGTCCATCTACTTTTTGTTCAAATTTTACTTTGTCTGTTATTGATGATGATCCTAGAACTGTGAAGGAAGTAGTGGATTCAGAGGATGGAAACCTCTGAAAAGAGGCCATGGTTGATGAAATGGCATCTTTACAATAAAATGACGCTTGGGATCTGGTGGAGTTGTCGGCTGGAAGAAAATCCATGGCAGCAAATGGGTGTTCAAAAAGAAGACAAATGCAGAAGGAAAAGTGGAGAAATACAAAGCTCAGTTGGTAGGAAAAGGTTATTCCCAGGTGACGGGAATTGATTTTGGTGATATTTTTTCTCCTGTTGCCAAGGTAACTTCTATTAGATTACTTTTATTTGTTGTTACTTCTTTTTATTTTGAGGTAGAATAGATGCATGTGAAGACAACATTTCTTCATGGGGATCTGGAATAGGAAATCTACATGAAGCAACCTGAAGGCTTTGCAATGAAGGGTAAGAAAGAAATGGTATGCAAGTTAAAGAAGTCTTTGTATGGGTTAAAACAGTCATGAAGGATGTGGTATTAGAAACTTGATACATTTATATGGGGACTTGGCTTCACCAGAAGAAAAGGAGATCACTACATGTATTTTAAATTAATTGGTGACCGTGTTATTTATCTAGTCTTTTATGTGGATGATATGTTGCTGGTTGGAAATGAAAAAGAAATTATCCAGGATTTGAAAACCCAATTGTCCTCCAAATTCGACATGAGAGATCTTGGAGCTAGAAACTATATTTTGGTCATGGAAATTAAAATAGATTGGGAAAAGAAGAAGCTCTGGTTAAACCAGAGGAAGTATGTCGAGACAATACTGCAGAGGTTTTATGTGCAGGATAGTAAACCGGTGAAGGTTCCTATTCCTGAGGGTGTGAGGTTATCTGCTGAACAGTGTCCCAAGAAACAAGAAGAGGAAGAGGACATGTCCCGTTTTCCATATGCAAGTGCAGTCGGTAGCCTGATGTATGCAATGGTTCGTACTAGACGAGATATTGCACATGTAGTGGGAGTATTGAGAAAGTTTATGTTAAAACCAAGGAAGGAGCACTGGACGGTAGTGAAGCGGGTTTTCAGGTATTTTCATGGCACTAGTGATTATGGTTTGTGCTACCACGAAAGATCAGGATTGGACAGAATGTTGGATATTCATGGCTTTGTTGATGCAAACTGGGCTGGAGATCTAGATCAGAGAAGATCTACAAGTGGGTATGTGTTTAACCTATTTAGAGGTGCAGTGAGTTGGATGAGTAAGAAACAATTTGTAGCGGCACTATCAACTACAGACGCAGAATACATGGTAGCGACTCATGCAAGCAAGGAAGCAGTTTTGTTGCAAAGATTGTTTTCAAGTATGGGGTCAGTACAGGGAGCTATAAGGATAGATTGTGACAACCAAAGTGCAATTTTCTTGGCAAAGAACCCTGGATATCATTCAAAGACAAATCACATTGATGTTTAGTATCACTTTGTGAGGGATATGATAGAATACAAAAAGGTGTTGTTGGTAAAGGTGGACACTTTGAATAATACTGCAAATGCATTGACAAAATCTGTGAGCTCTGAGAAGTTCTCTTGGTGTAGAGAGACAATGGGCATTTCACGGCTAGAAAAATGAATAAGCTCTCTTGTGGCCCCCTATGGAAAGAAAACAATAAGTGCGAGAATACTGCGTTGCGTTATATTCTTTCCACGACTAGCCCACATAGTTAACCGTGGGGTTAGAGGGCGGGGTAGAGCCCCCCTTCGTTGTGTTGATTGTGTAACGAGGGGGGCTTCACAAGAGGTTTGAGGCATACCCGTAACCCCACTTTATGGGGTCTAGGGCAACGCCCTGGAAAACTTTGGTTTTGGACCCTATATTAGGATGGGCAGACGCACCTATGGTTTTGTGCATGATTTTCATACATTTTTTTGGATGCGATGGTTTTCAGTCCATGGTATTGGATGCTTCGGCATATATAAATATGTATTATAACATTGAAAGGAGCATAATGAAAAATCAAGCTCGTAGTCCTAGTTTTGGGATCCAGGGGAAAATCTTTGTGTATATGTGTTTTATGTGTTATGCTCTCGCAATGTTTATTTTCTGTGTTTTAGAATTCGTATGTAGGTAATTTCTATATGGGGTTAAAACCTACACTATTGACTTTATTAATATTGAACATAATAACTTTCAATTTAAAACTTTGGAGGGGTAATCCAAACCACAATTGAAGGATGAGATGTCTCATCACAAGATGACTGAAACTTATTTCATATGCTTTATGAATGAAATTTTGCATACCTGGTCACCAAGCTAGAATAATGACCTTTTCCTAATCCCTTCGAATTCCAAAGATATGAAAATTTAGCTTATGGGATACAACCATTTAGAAATTGTTTAAAGGGTATCCCCATCGATGTTATAAATTCTTGCTAGTAATAAAGGCCATGCCTGTGGTATTGAAGTTACCTTATACGACTACCATTTATCTGATCAATTCAAATTCCCTAAGGTTTATCATTGTTGATCATTATTTTCTATTTAGGCTAAACCATGCATGTTATTTTGTATCAATTTCTTAATTATAATGGTGTTTATACAATAATTTTGTTACCAGTTTCATCAAATTGCTATTATTTGAATTGGAGAAAAAGATCTTTCACGTTATTTCATTTGGGCATCTTGTGTTTATCTCCCTAATTTCAATAGAGATAATTGGTTTTCCAAGTTAGTCACCATTTGTTGGTTTCCCAAAAAATCGGCTTTCATTTTTTATTTTGAATAAAATAGGTACCCTATTTCTTAGTATCAATTTTTTGAGTATTTGATAATCATATGGATTTTGGACATCGATTGTTAAATTCCTCGTGGGGTGTTATGCCACAAAAATCTTTTATTTCTTAGTGACTTTTGATTTGAGCTTTGAATAAAATTTGCAACAAGATTTCTTGTATTATTTCCATGGTTATGTTCATATTAATTATTTTCAATACATTTTTGGTTCATTACAATTTGTAAGGTTGTTTTGACCATAATTTGATGATTGACTATTTTTCCATAAAGGGATAAAAATACTTGTGTGTTTTTATCACTTTATGCTATAATGATATCACTATTTTATTCTCCTAAAGATTATTATGGATTGATCTTTAGGTGCATGTATTCAAACTGCTATCTAATATATAATGCTTCATGGATAAAGCCTATAGTTGTATGGTCTTGAACCATTTTCAATTATGAATGGAACATATACCAAGGAAACCTATGCATATTGGTGGCTCTTTGATAATTCTTATTGGATTTTAATGTTGATTATCACACCCATTCAAATGTTGATGAATCCAGTTATGAATAGCCATATCTTTATATATATGGTAAGGATCACAATTAATTCATTAAGTGTTATATCGATTATGTGGTATTGTAAATGATTATGTGGTAATCATGAATGATTATGTGGCATATCACACACTCTACATGTGGACTAGTGTGATGGGGAAATATATCGAGGATTGATTTGTTTCATTATGATTCAGAAACAAATTTATTTCCACCATGTACTAATAATACCCATTCCCTCATGTGACTTCAAACCACCTCATATCCAATACCCTCCAATATTATGTATATTGTCTATTTGTTTTTCATTTGAAACCCTCATTGTTTCGTAGGGGTGATTTCTATGTCATTCCAACAATTTTCATTCTACCAAACCCTAAATACTCTCTTTACTACTATGTTATTCGTACCATGGTTTGAATCTTTGTCATCTCCATGTAAATAATTTGGGCATGTTTTCCATGGCTCTGGTTGTAAGAGTCATATCCATTGGATGTGAAACAATTGAGAGATATGAAGAATATATAGCTCTATTCAACTTACTCGACTGGAGGGAGTTCTTATAGTCTTTCAAGTAACCCAATGTTGAAGTAGTCAAGGTGTTTGCATAGGCTTACAATGGTAAAGTATTGTGAATTGGGGATATGGAGATTTCAGTGAATTAGGCTTTCATCAAAAGGCTACAAAGTTTCTTATGGAAAATGAATGATGGTAAAACAATTGTCAAGTTAAAGACATGTCATGGGAAAAATTATTTCTCTAACATAAAATATAAAAGGTAATCTTCTCAAATTACTAAGCCCTAATAGCATGATCTCGTTGTGATTTTTAAATGTGATTGTGATTGTTATATGGAATATTACAATAAATATTTATCAATTTCATAAATATTTTGCTTTTCTTTTCCTATAATATTTATTAGATGAGTTTAGAAACAAAATACAATTGTATAATATTTTTTTTAGAAACAAAATACAATTGTATAATATTTTTTTTTTTTTTTTGTCAATTTTGAAAATAATATTACCTTTTCTAATGTACTCTTTAGAAATTGTCATTTATCTTTTAGAAATGACGCTACTTTTAACAAATTCTGTAAAATCCATTTTTTTTAATTTCATTATTTTAAGGGGATAGTAACATACCATTTTTCCACGCCCATGAACTATATATTAATTTCTTTTATTTTTTTCCAACGTTCATGAAACTATAATGTTAATTTCAATTTAATGATGAATAGTTATAAAATTTAATATTAATTTTAAATAGATTATTATAAAAATTAAAAATGTTTGTAAATTAAAACGAAATTAAAAAAATAATAACATAATTATAAATAATAACTAGGTTTTTAAAAATAATATATTTCATCAATTTTTTAAAAAATATGAAGAGATGAAAAATAGGCAAGCATATTGATTTTATTAATTAGCTCATACAATATCTTCAAAAGGAAACTGAACATACTAAAGCATTAGTTGCACCTTTTACACAATCATTTTCAAAAGAATTCAAGGTAATTTTTTGTCTTCAGTTTTTATGGTTTTCAAACTTGAGTTTATTGTTTTGCAATATTTAAATTTAATGTATTTTATTTA